>JAJOOO010020472.1:0-37397 GCA_029582685.1 Solanum piurae
TACTTCAGTGAATATTTACAAAACAAATACATAATAGCCAAGATACAACATTCATAAGATTCATCCGAGCAAAAAAATATTACATAATCATTATTTTCATAAACAAGACAATAAAGGAGAAGTGAAAAATTAGGCATAAAAACAAAAGTAAAAGAGGTCAAAGATTCATAGTTATAATGGAGTAATGAACTTGGGTTAATAAGAAAATTTAGTGGGCTAATGACCCTTTAATGTAAAAGATATGTAAAAAATATAATTTTGATTTTATATTGATATTTTAAAAATATTTATTGACAAAATCTTAACAAGTAAAACACTACTTTAAATATATATAATAAATATTTTTAAAATTCACAGCCCGCGGGCTGGCCTCTGAGGTTTGCGGGTTGGGCCTACGAGGCCAACAGGCCAAATGAGGCTGGGCTAAAAAGCCTCGTTCCTAAATGGGCTGAAAAAATTGAGCCCAACCCCATTTAATTCAGGGGTTGGGTTGGGCCTGCCTAACGGGCCAAGCCCATTTTGACAGCTCTAGATACATGAGAACAAACGAGAGAATTAACAAGAAAAATAAAAATAAGAATAAAAATAAAAAGAATGATAAAAAAATAGTTAAAATAAAATAAAATGATAAATAGTATTTTTTTATCATTCTTTTTATTTTTCTTTTTCTTGTTAATTCTCTCGTTTGTTCTCATGTTTCTAGCAAGATGTTTCTAACTTATCATATAATTAGTGTACAAAATTCTAAAAAGTAGACCACAACTTACATTAAATATTTTTTCACTTATTGGCTGGTGATCAATAAAATTAAATTTATATAATTAGGAGGTATATAAATTTTATATAAATTTAATTTTATTGATCACCGGCCAATAAAAAAGTACTGAATTAATTTTTTTTTACTAATTCATCTTATCAAATTGATTATAGGAAAAAAGTATTTATTTAATGTATTTTTAGAAAATTATAAAATTTTATAAATTCATGTATAACAATTAATGATAAATTATTAAGAAAATTTCAATTACTACATTTACAATAATAAATACATAATTATTTATATTTATATGTATAAAATATAACATTGAATAATTTGAGCTTTTATTTTTCGGATCTAAAACCACGGCATTTTATCTTACGGCTAAGTCCTCTTTTTCTTTTCCGATCAGTTCCTCGGCCAATGCCAGTTTTAGGGCTGAGCCGCCCCTCTTTTTTCCGATAGCTTGCTGAAACTACTGCCGCCGAGGAGATGAGTTGCGCTACCATAAATGCCTGCAATTTCAATGCTTCCTTTCCATCACTCACTGCTCCCAAAAGGATTTTAAAACTGACAACATTATCTTCAACTTTTGTGGGTATAAAACTCCCGAAAAATGCAAAAGTAGGTGTATCCAGACAGCAGCAGCAGTGCACAACTGTATGCTTATTTGGTGGTGGAAAGGGGAAATCAAGCAATGACAATGAGGTGACAATCTTTTGCAACATCATTCATTCTGTATTTATGTGTGTCAAACAATTTTAATATCGTTAGTCGGAGTGATGAACAAAAAAACCATGAAATGCCCCAAATTGTCCGAAACAATCCCAAGCAAATTGCCCACTTATTGATTGATTTTTTTATTTTATTTTTTAATTTTGAAACTTATGAAATTCTTTTAAGTTTGTTTTATTTGTAAACAAAAACCACCACGCCTCGATTTTAAGCTAGTTTGTGTAAGCTATATGGATCTTCATTGTCCATTTCACTCTATTTGTACTCGTTTCATTGCAATATCAATATATATGAATTCTTAGAATTCGGAGTTCTCTACATTTTAATATGAAAATAACTCCTAACAAATATCTGACCAAATATAAGCTTATGGACATGAGAACGTTAATACCAAGTACTTCCGCCGTCCATCTTTACTTGTCCAGTTTGGAAAACCAAGAGATAATTTACCATTTTGTGTCTAGTTTATCCTTGCTATTAAACACTTTTCATTTTTCAATATTTAGATAACTTATAATTCAGGGTGATATAGTAAAATTACACCTCTATTTATTGTTTCTTAAGGAGTGTGCCTGGACAAGTAAAGATGGATGGATGGAGTAGTTAGTATCCTTTTCAAAAGTACCTAGTGGTTGGTATCACCTATATGAGTTTGTTTCTTCAGTTGATTGCGTGAGTTCATCATAAATTACCTAGTTTTACTTTAACTGTTAACCTATCATAAAACTCCTCTTTTATCCGGACTTGGGGTCGGCAATGTGAGCTTGATCACATGATCAAAGTGAAGTTCGTTTTATTTGTAAAATCCCCCAAATAAGTTTCCAATTTTTTTTTGAAGATATTGGTATAAAAAGAAATGAAGCAAAAAATTCTCAAATGGCAATTGTCAAGGATGGTTGCCACATACTGTCTGTGAGACAGACTGGCAACATTTCTTTCACGAACCCTCTCCAGGCGTCGACCCAACTGAGATCTGATAAGGACAAGAGGAACTCGTCTAGATAATTAAAAATATTCTAGTTTACGTAAGATAATCCAAACCATCCAGGGCATCCACTAACTAATCCAACCAGAAAAGTTTTCCCACTATATGCAGGTGGTTTTAATTTCTTTCTTTGAGAAACGGTTATATGTGGTGTGGTTTTTGTATTACTCTGAGAATCTCCAAGCCACCTTATTTACTTATCATAAAAAAAAGAAAAAGAAGATGACCTAAAGCCACATGCATCTCTAGATACCATCCAAGATGAAAGAGATGGGAAACAGGTTCCGGTCCCCATATTCACTCCCCTTTATTTTCTTTGCACTTATTGGATCATTTGGGTGTGAACACTGTCTAGTTAATTGAGGTAAGTGGAAGGCATTTTTGTATATTCTTACATGCATATGTTGAACCCCTGATGGGCTCTTGCTTATCATGCCAATGTGGCCCTTGGCAGTGAAATGAGGGGGAGCTCTAAAACCGAGGCCTATGTTTTTTTTTTTTTTAAAATCAAAAAGTATATGCCTCAGTTATGCTCATGGTGATCTTGAGTCTTGGCTGTGAAATAAGGAAAATAGTGTAAACTCTTCAGGAAGGCATAGACAACCTTTATATTCCACTATATAACGTGTTCCATGGCCAGGCCTTTTGGTTGCTTCCTTGTCCGTATCAAGAAACATCAACTGGCCAGTTGTGACTCCAGATATAGCTAAAGCACCATTTGTTTGTTACAAGTGCTTTAGCTCATCATTGGTTAAACATAATCCTCTGTGAACAGAATGTATAAAAGGGATCTAGCCACAATTGCAGGGATGAAATCAGGGCCACGGAGTGCTATATGAAGAGTGTATCCCCTACTAAGGTGAAGTGTTTCACTTGGTTGGTACCTAGGAGAGCTTGCCTGACATATGATAAACTTCAAAAGAGGGGAAGAATTATTGCCTCAAGATGTTATCTTTGTAAAGAGGCTCTAGAAACCAACAACCATATGTTCCTCCACTGCAAAGTAACAACACAAGTATGGGCTCTATTCACCAATTTAGCTGGCCTAAATTGGATTATGCCAGAACATACAACAGACCTACTAAGTTGTTGGGTTAGAAGGGGAGGTAGTAAAAGCGAGAGGTACCTGCTTGTAACTGGTGAATCATTTGGAAGGAGAGAAATCAGAGAATTTTTGTAGGGAAAGAATGCACTATAGAGAAGATTAAGTGGAAAGTAATTACCACTTTAGGTTTTTGGTGTAAAGAAATGAACATAGAGGAAGAAATTCAACTAGTGGATTTCATAGGAGCTTTGTAAGTAATCCTGTTTTCTTTTTTTTGTTGTTATTACTATGTAACTAACACTTTTGGAGGTGGCCAGCATATCCCTTAATGCTGAGGAATACAAAGTTACCAGTTGGTTATAGTCGTTTTCTTTCTCATTCATACTTAGTTTCTTATCCTTATTGCTTGTATTTTCCCTGGCGTGGAATCTAAAAGCAAATTAAGGCAGTTGCAAATAATATAGGAGAACGGTGAAAGAAGAGAATGTCTCTTTCAACCCTTCTAATCGCCTTACCCTTTTTCTCCCTATTCCTCAGTATTGCCATAATGTGGTTTCCCTTTTTTGGATAGGTAACTGATTTCCATCACCAAAAGGCTGAACCCATCGGTGGCCACCTAAAGTTGACACCAATTTTCACAAACACCCTAACTAGGCTTTGTTCATTTTAGACACCTCATGTCATGCTCCGCTGTGTCATTTTGATACTTTTTGTTGACTTGGCACATAGTGTGTGTTGCACTAACTCCAAGCGTGTGAAGAGCTTCTTTTTTCATGAAATAAATTTTTTCCCTTCTTTTTTTCGACTTGTTCTTCCTTCCACCATCCACCTACTCCACCACCATCATATCCATCCTTTTTCATCATCTACCCCTTCACTGTTACAACCCAGATCATCCATCTTCGTCATTTTTTTCTTCCTCCACCACAAAAACCATCAAATTTTGACCTTTCTAATCATTTGTAGTAGCAGGTACAGTAAATAAAAAATGGGTTCTGAAATAATTTTCGATGAAACTCCATTTTTGAATATTCGAAATTTGAAAGTCCTTCTTGGATAAAAGATATGTGTCAGGATATGTAATTGTTCTTTTACGTATTTATTTAAAATTCTACAATTTAACGACCTATCTGGGTTTTCAAAATAATTTTTTTTTTTTTGCTACAACAATAAAAAGAGATTTGAACAACGTAGCTGGTATTAAGCACCCATTTGTGCTGAACTTCTTGTCAATAAAAACAATTACATAAATAAGCACTCAAAAGCTATGTATCACACAATTGTTCTTATTAAATTTGTTGGTTGAAAACCCAGATTTGAAATTCGAATTTGTTGGCTAAATTTTGATTGAAATGAATGATAATCATGGATTTGTGCTATTTTTTTTTTTTAATCTAAACACTATTTTATTACTTTAGATTGAAGAAATTGAGATGAAATTTGTAAACTTCATTTAAGGTCTTTTGAAGCTTCTGCAAAAAAAAAAAAGAAGAAAAAACTCAGGTCTTGTTAAAATAGTTTTTACTTTTTTTTTTACTCAAAATTCACTATTTAATAATTATTTTGAACACAATTGACTAGTGTCCTCATTTAATTCGACACTTTACACGTGTCATTCGCGAGTGAGTACACACATTATAGTTTTGCTTATTGAAAAAAAAGTGTCAAAATAACACAGTGGGATATGACATGAGGTGTCTAAAATGAACAAAGTCTAGTTAAGGTGTCTAAGTGAAAATTAGTGTCAACTGTAGGTGGCCACCGATGGGTTCATCCTTTCCGAAATTGGAGTTATGTACAAGCAAAAAGAGGACTTAAGAATGAGCAACATGCTCCATGCCTTAGTCTCTCTCAGTAACATATAGTCACTACTAACTAGGCTAAGTTGCTTCTTCTAAGTTGGGTAATAGTTGAATTTATCTAGTCAATTTGCGGTGTGGTGGCTTGAGTGCCCCTCTAAAATGAACCTCCTGCACTATTTGCTTCACTATGGCATCTGGTAATTGAGTCTTGTCTTGGAAAAATCTGGTGTTTCTCTTCCATTGGACAAATTCCTATTCCAAGAATGGCCACTCCACAGAGTCATATGCTTTTTGCATATCTATCTTGAGCATGCATCTTGGAGAGATTCCTTTTCCACCATAACCTTTAACCAATTAATGACTCAACAAAATGTTATCTGTTATTTCTCTGTGGAACAAATGCTGCTTTAGCCATTATCTATGATATTGTCCATCACCTTCTGCATCCTGGTTGTTAACACCTTAGAAATCAACTTATACATGAGTGTGCAACAAGAGATTGGCCTAAATTCCTTTATTGAGGTAGGATTTTACCCTTTTGGGATCAAAGTAACAAAGTGCAGTTTATTGCCTCATACAGCCAATTAGATTGGAAGAAGTTTTATTACTTCATTTGACACCTCCTCTCCTATAATGGACCATGTTTTTTTTTTGAAGAAGACTCCATTATACCCATCACACCCTGGAGCTTTCTGTGAGTCTATGTCCTGTAATGCAACCTGTACTTCTGCCCTTGTGATTGGCTCTATAAGCTGCAACTGCTGGACCATTAGTCACGATACTAGGTTGTATTGCAGGTAATTGAGGTGCACAAGTTCAACTTCTTATAGAATCCAATAATCTACTTCTCTATACCTTGCTTGGTTTGGATAGTTACTCCCTCTTCAGATACAAGATGCCTGATGTGATTCTGTGCTAGCCTTCTCTTAATGCTGGTGTGTAAGTAGGCTGAATTTGTGTCCCCCAGTTTCAGCCACTGGACCCTAGATTTCTGTCCGAGTGCTTCCTCCACCATGATCCATTTTAACAGAGCTTTCTTCAATTCCTTTTCCTTTGTGAAAAGTGCAGGATCACTGTGGCAAACCCTCAGCATCTCCTGCTGGTCCATGAGTTGCTTTCTTGTGTCCTGTACTCTATGGTCTACTTTAGAAGAATACCTTTTGTTCATTTCCTATAGATTGTGCTTCAACTGTTTTACTTTATTCCATACTCTAACCATATGCTTGCCTAAACCAGGTTTTGCCCAAGTTGTTTCAACCACAGTCATAAAATCCTGATGCTCAACCAGGTGATGTAGGAACCTGAATGGCTTAGGATCTTCTCCACACTATCTTCAATGGTATCAATGAGCAAAGAATGGTCTGAGAACTGAGAAGTAGGGATCCAGTACATTTACCTTACTGTGGCCACTTGGTCAGCCATAGATGGTTAACTATCGCTCTGTCGATCTTGCTATGAACATGTGAGTTGGTCCAAGTGAAGAATCTCCCAATAAATCTCAACTCATTTAGTCTAGTGTTAATCAACATCATCTCAAAGTCCTTAACCTCCGTGTCCTGCACTTGATTACCACCCTTTCTATCCTCTGATCTGAGCACTGCATTGAAATCCCCCATCACCAACCACGGGTTGCTTACATGTGATTCCAGGCTTTCCAAGATTTCCACAGCTCCTTTCTATCCTCTAAAGTGTGCAACCGTACACAACAGAGAATTCAAACTCAATATTCCTATCAACATAATTAATCACAGTGTATTAGCTGGAGTGATGTGTGCATAGCTGTAACATGTAACCACCCTAGGATCCCACAGATCCACACCACCCAGATTCTTCCCCTACCATTAACAGTGTAGTTTTCATGCGAACTCCATCCTGGGACTGCTTTATTAACAATACTCTGTGCCTTCACCTGAGTGACTCTATGCTCAGTAATAGCTAAGAGCCTAAGGGCTCGTTTGGTGTGGGGGATAAGCATAAATAGTCATGGGATAGAAAAATAGTCATGGGATAAAATTTAGATGTCTTGTTTGGTTGATATGTTTGGGATAACTTATCCCACCATTTATAGCATAGTGATGGGATAAGTTATCCCATATACATGGTGGGATAAGTTATCCCATATAACTAGTTCCCAACTAAACGACCCCTAAGACTACTAACCTTTGTACTTATTATTTTGGGAAGTCTTTATGTTTATGCAACTTATTAAACCCCCTTACATTCCATGCTGCAATCTTCATTTGGCAATGTTTGGCAGGTCTGGGGCCTTAACAACCCCACTGGTGCTGCATGTACCTCTGTCCAACATTTTCATCACTGCCTGGATCATCTGATTTAGAGTATCCTCTTCAAGTTGCTGATACCCATTGATAGTTTCAATAGGCTGAATAGGCATTAGTCCAGCACTCTTTGTAGCAGATTTCCCCTTCACTGCTGTCCATTCCTCTTTCAAGTCAACAGGAGTAGGTACCCGAGTATTCCCATTATCTTAGTTGATTGTGGCTCAGGTTACTTTAGTTCTTCACCCCCTTCTTTACTCAACCATTTTTTGTGAATTTCTTTGGATCAGCTCTAGCCACCTCTTTCTTTTGGACCTCAGGCCTCTGGGTCTTGTCCTGGGGTTGCTGGTCCTTCTTGCAATCATGCCTAATCAAACAACATGTTGCACACTACTGTGGTCTCCAGTCGTACCAAATCTGTTGCTCAAACACCTTCCCTTGTGTATCCATCACTTTGACGGAGTTGGGAAGTGGTATAGTAACATCCATTTCTACTAGCAGCCTTGCATATGAGATCCTTTCCATTCTGGTAGTGCATTCATCAGCATACATAGGGGCTCCAAGACTGCTGCTATTCGACTCAGAGAATTACCCCCAGCATTGCAGTGGTAGATTGAGTAGCTTAGTCCACAATGGTATTGTGTTTAGCACTTCTTCATTAAAGTTGAACTCCTGACTCCAAGGCTTTACTATTACTGGTTTGTTGTTTATCATGTGTGGTCCTGTATGCACTATTCTATCCCTCTCACTGATGTTACGGAATTTGATAAAAAAATATCCATCTTTAGGGTAGTAGATGATGGGCTTGCTGACAAATGTTCCTTGCCCAGCAATGAATTGAGAAACAACACCTATTGTAGGGGAGTCACCCACTACATATAGTATCATGGCAGCTCTCCAGGCCAGCACTTTCTTATCTTCTTCTTCTTTCACTAGTTTTGCCATTTTTACTCCATTTTGGATGACCAAAGTGAAGTAATTGAGATTCATGCCTTTTGATGCCATCGTGTTTCTTTGAAAAGGGTATTCCATGTCTTCTTGTCCCGTCCTTTGGGGTTTTGGTTACCCCGCTGGGTAGGGGCGGCTCAACATAATTCGAGGCCTAAAGCAAAATTTTAATTAGAAGCCTAAAATTTAAATAAACTTTATTTGCATTTATTTATTTTTCTAAATTTTTAGATGTAAATTATTACTTAATATCTTTTTTATAAATGATTTTTAATGCATTTTTTAATTATTAATTTTAGGTAAGATTTCATCAATTCAACATTGAAAAACATTATTTTATTGAGGCAATTATTATATGAATTGATAACACAATTCTATAAGCAATAAGTTGATAAACAAGTTAAAATCATTGAATCTGATTCAAAAAGTTGATAAGTGGTATACCCCACTTTAATATGAAAAGTTACGAAATAAAAAAAGAATTTGTATTTCACTTTGTTCAACACTTTTCGACTATTGATTCATATTTTTGACCGAGTAGTACTCTAACTATCAAAGATTTGAAGAAATAGAGTGCAAAATGAGTTAAAAAGGATAAATAATGTGAGAGTTAGCAAAGAAAATGTAAGAATTCAAAATAATGTTTTCTTGATTTCTTCTATTTCAATGGGGCTAAGAAGATTAAATATATACTCCCTCCGTTTCACAAAGAGTGACCTGGTTTGACTTGGCACAAAGTTTTAGAAAATAAAGAAGACTTTTGAATTTTGTGATCCTAAATTAAAGTTATGTCAAATGTACTAAATTGCCCTTCAATCTTGTGGCTTTAAACATGCCACGTGGAAAGCTAAAATTAAAATGTTACCAAAAAAGGAAAGAGGTCATTCTTTTTTAAACAGACTAAAAAGGAAAGGAGGTCATTCTTTTTGAAACAGAGGGAGTATATATATATATATATATAAATGCACTTTTTATTACAAATAATTAAAAAAATGAATTTTTTTTATTTGTAGAAATTTGAGGTCCCCAAGAATTGGGGGCCTAAGGCCTTGGCCTTAAATTTTATAGGCAAGAGCCGGCACTGCAGCTGGGTATCATTAACATTTCCCAGAGATCTAACAGTTCTCCCTAATCTTCGTCTTCCATCCACCAACTGTATCTTTGTCTGAGAGTCTTGCACTGTTGGCCACTGTTCCATTAAACTCTTCAGTGTCCAGTAGTCTCTTATTTACCTTTGCCAGCTTCACGTCCAGTAGCTGAATAATCTTCGTTGTCCTCCCACGGCCATGGCCGCAGGCCATTTTCGGTGGTGGCGTGCAGAGTTGCACCACTAGTGTACACCAATCTTATCATGCACCGAGAGAGAAATGTTATATTTGAATCAACTTCTTTTTTTCCTTATCTTACAATGTGGCTTAATACAACAACAGCAATGAAGACAATGCCTCAATACCAAGCTAGTTGGATTGACTATATGACCTAATTATACTGTTTCCTTTAGCCACAATTACTTGATATCAGCTTGACAAGTGTCTTTACTTTCACTAAATCAGGTTGGTTGATGAGTGGCGAGCGATTTGCTGATTATATGACCTTACTTGTACACAATGCTAGTTGTCACCCCAACATTGTTTAGGTTATCTATCCAATATGTTGCGCATGTCATGTGCCCGTTTAATTTTAATTGCTTTAAGAAAACCTTGCATTTTTTATAAAGTTATCTAAATCTATTTTCCCCTCTTATTTTGATTAATTTTGGATGGTTGAGTTTGCTCGGTGAGCATATTTAATTTGCTTTCCATTTTATTGTCTCACATTTATCCTCTCCTTTTATTCAAAACAAATCTGTTTCTTGTTACAATGTTGTGTGAATTTGTTACAGCTTAACTCTTATCCATGCAAAATAGATAGATTGTGCTGTATTTAAAGCTAGCAACAGATGAACCTTTTTTCTCCATGAATGCTCTGCATGTGCATCATAATCTGGGGTTCTTTTTCATAAAACTGCACTGGAATTGAGTATGAAGTAGCTCCAACATTCTGTTGATAATCATGAATTGAGAAAAATAAGCTTATGGAATGTTTATTACATGAGAAGATAACACCCCACTTGGCACTACTATTTGACTAGGCTTCTCCATGGAAAGCTCTTGAGAAAGCCATGGGAAATCTGAAGAAGGAAAAGTCAGTTGAGGATTTATTGAAGCAACAGATTGAAAAACAAGAATACTTTGACGGAGGAGATGGTGGTGGAGATCGTCCAGGTGGTGGTGGCGATGACGCTTCTGGTGGAGCAGAGGATGAAGGCATTCCAGGGATCTTGGATGAGCTAGGACAAGTAGTCTTGGCAACTATGGGCTTCATATGTTTGGTACTTCTCCTTTCTCTCTCTCTCTCCCCACCCCTCCAAATTTTGTCTGCAGATATGTGTGTACTTCTGAAGCTCACTGTTTATATCCCTTAATCTGTATTACCCTATAAGGCAATCCTTGCATCTGGCTGAAATATATGTTGCAGGTTTACTTAACTGGCGATTTGTTATGCTGCCGGCTTCTCCAAAATTATTTATAACTTAACTGAATACCTTTTGTCTAGACCATTTCTGGTAAGTCATGGACCAATTAGAGTTATGAAGTGACCGACTAAATAAAGAGAAACAGATTATGATAATCATGTACTCTATGTTTTGCCTTTGTTAGATCTTACGTCTGAACTCTCTTCTGATGGGAGTGGTAGACTTCAAATAAAGAAAATGTCTTGAAAGGTTTTCAAACCAACCACTAGTGTCTGATTGTTATAGTTGAAACAAGTTGGTATAGTTTGCTTCCTCTGGACTGCTTAACAAACTGAAAAATCGCTTTATTTCCTTTCATTTCAGTATATCTACATAATTGAAAGCGAGGAGATCACAGTGTTTGCAAAGGATATTCTCAAGTTTATCTTTCTAAGGCAAAAGAGTATTCGTCTTGGGCGCACAATAGCACGGTGGGAAAGCTACTTCAAAAGCCTGAGTGAGAAAGAAGTAGATCCATATTGGTTGGAAAGTGAGATTCTTAATACTACTACTTGGTACGACGGCCCCACAAAGTATAGACGCATTCTCAGACGGCTGCAATCCGATTCTGGTTATTGATAGGAAACCTTTTCTCTGTGCTGTCAAATTTTGTACTTGTTTAAACAGTTTCTTGTTGCCTGTTTGAGTAAGAGTATGAATGAAGAACAGGAAAAAACGTTCATTCATGTAGAATTTCGTGTCATTTGTATTTTTATTTTAGCTTTTCGTATTTGGTGATGAGATATATGATTCATGGATCATTCAGTTAAAGAATATTGTGTTTGATGAAATGTTGCATAAGACGTGAACTTTTATGTGAAAAGATTTAATAGTGCTATCAAGAAAAAGAAAGGAGAATAGAATTAACACCATATAATATTCTTCATTGATTATCTCACCTATCAATTAGACAAAGAACCAGTTAAACAAAAGGTCAACAATTGTAAACCCCCTTACCTTTTTTTTGTGAAAGAGTTCATATAAACATGTGATACCTGAGCCTAACTAATATAAAACTCTGATTCACTTTAACAGAATTAAAATAGATTGTATCACAAAAAAGAAAGATATACATTCTAGACTTTTATCAAGGAAAAAAAGGATGGCATAGGTGTAGAAGGAAACTTTTACCTAGATTTCTTATTGTTTTCTATAATAATCATTAAACACAAACTTTTACCTCGATCTCTTCACAAACACTATTAAAATCGATAATGGAGGAAATATTGAGTCAGAAGGTTAGATACACCATTGAGACTACTATGATACTAAATTATGGTTGTATTTATTTTGTATCTACTACAACTGCAGTCAAACACATAGAAGTGAATATTTTACCTTGATTTCATTTTTTAATCGTTTAAAGCAAACTTTTACCCGATCTATCTACAAACACTATTAAAATCGACAATGGAGGAAAGATGAACTCATAAGGGTTAGATACACCCATTGAGACTACTGAGATACTAAATAATGATTGACTTTTTTGTTGGTTGAATATCAAAAGACTCCTCTTAATCTGGACATGAATTATTACTCGCACATTTAAATTATTAATATTCTTCATAGTTTATTACTTATTAATATTGATAAGAAATATTTCTAGTTACCTAGCTAGGCGTGAAGCCCTAGACTTGGTCTACACATGCCAAAAGAACTATCTGTGATTTATATTTTACAATATTGGCATGAAACACATTAAACACTATATTTATAGTGGTGTAAAAAATATTTATACACCAAAGGAAAATATTTATAAAAGAACTAGTCAAGTGTAAGTGATTTTAATTACATGTGTGTTGCGTTTTATTATTACGTAAAAAACTTTTAAAAATAAAGTAATTTTTTTTAAGATTATAAAAAGTATACTCGAAGACTAACATAACTCACCATCACAAATAATTAAGGAGCAAAATTAAATATAATAAATAAAGTTTTACCATTAATATCAAAAGTCAAAATCACATTGATATTTATCATATATTTTTCTCTTTCCATATATTTTAGTATTCCTTACTGAAATACCATATATTTCTAAGACTCCTTACTTATGCAACCTATAAATTGTATTAACATATATTAGGGTTTTTGTATGAATTCATGATGAATAAAGCCACCGCTGACCTATTGCCTGAATGCCTCATTGAAAAAATTGTCTCTTACCTTAGTTTTAAAGATGCAGCCAAAATGAGTATTCTCTCGAAAACATGGCTACGATCGTGGTTGATACATCCCAACATTGAATTCAAATATCCTGGAGGAAATTCGGTAGTGGATACAATCATGAACCGATATAGGGACGGAAAAATTCCGATAGATAAGTTTGAATTATCATACTCTTATAATCCTGAAGTTCCCCAGCCTATTGATAAGTTGCTTTTTATTGCACTTGAGAATGATGTAAAGTGTATATTCTATAGAGTTCCTAACTTTGCATTGTCTATTTTTATAATCTTGGAAGCAAAATCTTTACGAGAATTGGTTGTGGAGTGTTGTAAACTTATGCCTGTTATTTTGTTTTCTAGTCGTATCCCGAATTGCACTTCTTTGAGAAAGTTTTCTCTAACCCGTGTCAAATTAGATGAATACATGCTTCAAACTCTACTTAATTGTTGTCCCTTGATTGTCGATTTCATCTTTGAGTATTGTATAGGGTTGGAAGAGATTGAGTTGTTGAATCTTTGAAAGATTAAGTCAGTTACCATTAAGACAAGGACAGAACCAAAGCAAGTTGTTAAAATCCGAGCACCAACTCTTGAACACTTGTCTTATCATGGTTATTTATTGAATGTGAGAATCTAAAATCTTTAGATATATCATATATGGAAATGTCTGGATTTCTGCAGAAGCTTATTTCTAAATCTCAATTGTTGAAGGACTTGAAGATTGGAGATTGATTCTTCCAACTTGGAGTGAGTTGAGTATATGGGATATGAAATTCCTAAACTTAAAATTGCAAGACAATTGAAGAAGTTGAAAATGGATCATTCCTGGTCAGGCAGTTTAAAAGCTGGGATGGTTCTATAACTTGAGGAAGTTTCTATCAAATTCGACCTCTTGTCCTGAAGTTTCCCTTTGGTTTTCCCAATGCAATGAGATCAACTTGACAGATTTGCAACTGCACTACGGAGTTGCTACCCCCAAAGTTGACGTTTTAAATGTGAGTTGTAGATGGACGAATGGGGAGTGCGCAACGTTTCTGGATGCTTTGTTATGGAGTTGTCATCCAAGAAGACTCAACATACAATCAACAAGCGCAACATTTAAATGCTTCATTAATCGTTTGATATATTTGAAGAATTTGAGTCAGTACTCTCCTTGGCATAGTCAATTCAAAGAAGCACAAGTCTACATATTTGATTTTGATGATGACAAAAGTCAGAGTTGGCGTCCTGTACAACTCAAAATAGGAGAGATATCAACAAGGATTGTTAGCGAGAAGGTGGATTATTTCTTTTTATTAGATTAGTGATGCAGTTTATTCTATTGCAAATCGAATGTGCCCTTATTAATATGAATATGCACTTTATTTTTTCTTTATTTCTCAAGCTACACGAAATTGAGCTCCTGAACCAGATTCCATCTCTTTTAAAGAGAAATAGAAGTTGTAATAGTAATTACTTTTAGTACAAAGTATACTTAAAGGAAGTAGGAACTATGTTTTACTTCTTCTGAAAGAACACAAGTTGTAAGAATTCTTTCCCAAGCTATGTGCTATGTCAGATAGAGGGTAAAGGCCACTGCATTCTCAGGATGTGAACTCAAGACCTCTGGGTAAACAATGAGTATTTACCAATTACCACGTACAATTTATGCTAAAAACTAAGTGTTTTTGTGTCCATAACAGATTGACCAAGGCAACATACATATTACTCTAATCCTCATGATGGAAGTGTCTAAATGAAGTAAAGCTCTCTGCATTTCATCAATGTGCTGCCATGGCCGTCTTAACAAGTTTGGGGGCCTAAAGCTCTTAATAGTGTCCGGATGGAGGCCTTAACATGTTAAACTTGAGAAAGCAAATTTGATATGCTGGGGTACACAACTAGCTCATGCTGGAAATGTGTGTCAATGAAAGATTTAGAGACGACTACTATCATGCCCCAAAAAGGCAAGCGTGATACAAGACCCAATGCCTTCATCTGTCAAAGCGAATGATATTTAATCCTAGTTGTTAGGCCCTTTGTTTTCTTTGATTCATAAATTATAACTGAATGTTTGATCCAGCGCTAAAAGGAGGAAAGCTCTTTGTAATTTATACTCAACTCTTAGTCATTTGCACAAATATTAACCAATTAAATTCACCATAATTTGCAATTCCAGTAGTAAGAAGTGAAACGCAATGTTTGACAAGGTGTAGGGAGAGGGGTTTATTTTTCCGAGACACCCCTCAGTCTAGAATGTTAAGAAAATTCATTGTAAAGAAATCAATGTTACCTCTTTGCACTGATATAACTGGCATACTCATTCCTAATTCCAGTATTAATCGGATCATTGAACAATGAAAAATGGCGAAGGCACTGCTGAAGAAGTAAAACAGAGTTCCTACTAGTATGCTGGTTGAGTAATATGGCTATGGTGGGGAGTGACAAATGATACTCTATGCTGCTATGGACATAAACGAAAACTTAGTTTAAGCATAAAGAGTACTAAAAGATTGTGGTAGAGTGATAAGTATTTCTTCATCTTTAGCCAGAGATCTCGAGTTCAAGTTCTAAGAATGTAGTCACCTTTACCTTCTAAGGTTCACTTCCCACCCTAATCTGGATTATTTGGGCCCCAAATCAAGTATCAAACACTCAAACTAGTGTAGAGTCTAGGGTGAGGCGAATTCAGGATTTAGAATAAGTGAGTTGAGAAAAGGCATGACTATAATATGTGCTTGAGCACGTTAAACTGCTGCTACTTTCACATTATTCCAGCAGAATGTCAGTTTAAACACATTTTAACATTCAATACAATAAACACAATAACTACAGAGAGCGGCTATCATCTGATGTAACTTTTTGTTTATAAACTAACATCTTATCGAAGAATTCTGGTCTTCCAATGGCACCTCAGACTGGAAAATTATGTGTATACCATTTCTTTTCATAGTTATTGTGAATACCACATGTTTCACACCAAAATCAAATTTTACGACAGCAAAAGAACAGTATGCTGCCTGATTGGGTGGATGGAAAGGAAACAATGAACTTAAGGTTAGTTATAGAACTTGTTTCCCTGCTTACATCATGAAAATCATTTTCCTCAGAGTTTGTTTTCTAGTAAATATATTTTGACCAACCAAACATGAGAAGATTAGAAAGAATATTTCCTCTGTACCAAACACACCTTAAAGTCATACAAGACTGTCCCACAATCACTGAGTTTCAGTTTTTTTAAACTCAATAATCGGTATTAGCTATTCTAGTCATTCTATCAAGTACATTAATAGTTACTCGTCATTTACATTCAGTCGCTGTAAAGTTAAACTCACTTTCCAATAACAAATTTTCAGATGCTTAGGACTTACTTTGTGATCAAGATTTTTTGATATATTCTCAATGTCACACAGAGCATGTGCTGAAAGAGGTTTACTAGCAATGCGAAGGAAAAACTTCAACCATGGAAAGAAATGAATGAATGACATCTCTTTACGGGCACTGTATCTCAACCTCAAAACCAAGACGAACTGTTAAAAAACTATTCCAGCACCTTGCATAAGACAACTTAGCTTAATAGCTCGAAAAGTTGTATTCAGAAAACCAACCCGAACTTTTTAAGGTGGGAGTCATATTGCTAGCATTTTCAAAAGATGGGGACAGATTAAGTCTATTATTACAATACAGAACTAAAAGTAACCTGTTTCAGGAGTTCTCAGAAGAAGTAAAACAGAGTTCCGAAGGAGCTCAATTTAGCTCAGCATGAGAAATAAAGAAAAAAACAAAGTGCAATTCTAAGGGCATTGAATTTGCAATATAATAAACTACCTCACCAATCTAATAAAAAAGAATATTCAGCGTAAAATGGCATGTCGGGTGAGGGCTCTTCTCTATTGAGTTCTACAGAATGCCAACTCTCACTTGTATTATCATCAAATATGTAGACTTGTGCTCCTTTTAATTCTAATTGACCATGCCAAGGAGAGTACTGACACAAATTCTTCATATATATATTCTTCATATATATCAAACGATTAATGAAACATTTAAATGTTGCACTTGTTGATAGTATGTTGAGTCTCCTAGGATGACAACTCCATAGCAAAGAATCTAGAAACGTTGGGCACTCCCCATTCCTCCATGTACAATCCACATTCAAAACATCGACTTTGGGGGTTGCAACTCCGTGGTGCAGTTGCAAATCTGTCAAGTTGATCTCATTGCATTGGGAAAACCAAAGGGAAACTTCGGGACAAGAGGTCAAATTTGATAGAAACTTCCTCAAGTTATAGAACCATGCAGCTTTTAAACTGCCTGACCAGTAATGAACGATTTCCAAGTGCTTCAATTGTCTTGCAATTTTAAGTTTAGGAATTTTATATCCCATAAACTCAAGTGACTCCAAGTTCGAAGAATCAATCTCCTCTTCACCCTTACAAAAATGAATCTTCAAGTCCTTCAATGCAGAAATAATGTTATGCAGAAATCCATCACATATTTTCATATGTGATATATCTAAAGATTTTAGATTCTGATATTCAACAATATCCAATTTTCCCGATAAACAACCGTCATAAGTCAAGTGTTCAAGAGTTGGTGCTTCAATTTTAACAAGTTGATTTCGCCTCCTTGTCTTAATGGAAATTGACTGGATCTTTTCAAGATTCAACAATTCAATCTTTTCCAACCCCCAACATTGATCAAAGATGAAACTGACAATCAAGGGACAACAATTAAGTAGCGTTTGTAGAATGTCTTCGTCTAATTTGACACGGGTTAGAGAAAGCTTTCTCAAAGAATTGCAATTCGTCACACCACTAGAAAACGAAATAGGCATAAGAGTACAACACTCCAGAACCAATTCTGTTAAAGATTTTGCTGTCAAAATTGTGAAAATAGACCATGAATAGTCAAGACCTTTAAAGAAGACATACTTTACACCATTCTGAAGTGCAATATAAAACCACTTATCAACATGCTGAGAAACTCGAGAATAAAAATAGTATGATAATTCAAACTTATCGATCAGAATTTTTTCATCCCTATATCGGTTCATGATCGTATCCATTAGTTCCAAATTTCTTCCACTATAAGGATATGTGAATTCAATGTTGGGATGCGTAAACCACAATCGTAGCCATGTTTTCGAGAGAATACTCATCTTGGCTGCATCTTCAAAACTAAGGTAAGAAACAATTTTTTCAATGAGACATTCAGGCAATATGTCAATAGTGGCTCTCTCCATCACGAAAATTTCTAGATGAAAACAAACCCTAATTAATGTGATCTCAATTTATATAGGTTGCTGTGCAGTGTTTGTAACAAACCGTACTTCTATAGTTACCATCTTTACAGATTTAACAATTTATTCTTATAAAAATATTTTCCTCTAACGAGTATAAATATTTTTTGGCAAAATTTCAGAAAGTACAATTACTTAAACTTGTGTTACAAATATTCAACCCAAAATTTAATTCGTCATACTACAATATGCATCTGGATTCTGGTATATACAATAACATACAAAACTTTCATATTTTATTTTTACAAAAATGGTAAAATACTTGATGTATAATATTATATACCTAACTAGTCTCTGAGAATGCGTTTTTCACGTTTATTCTTAGTCATTCATACAAAACTTCTTCATATTTAAAAATTGTGTTATAAAATAAAAAATTTACTAGTTTATTTTATTTATTAAAGGGAAAAGAGTCTAATATATCCCTCAACTGGGCTATTTAGAGCTGATATACCCCTCATTATGAAAATAACTCATATATACCACCGTTGTTATAAAAATGACTTACATATACCCTTTTTCTCTAACGAAATTGGAAAAAAATGAATAATTATTTTTTTATTTTTTAATTAAAAAAAGATAATCCATGTAGGGGTATATTTGATCTTTCTCACACTTTTTTTCTTTGGACAATTTTTATTCATCGAGTAATTGGAATATATATATTTTGATGATCAAATTTATTTTTTTTCACTTATTTTCTTGTAAAATTTATTATATAGATATCCCAAATATTGTTTTTACAGATATAAAAACTAAATTACAATATAGCCACAAAAAAGAATAATTTTAATTTTTAATTTTTTTAAAAATCTTTTTCCATTCACACACTTCTTTCTTTTTTCTTTCTCTTATTTTTTTCACTAAAGAATGAAAGAAAAAATAATATAAGATTTAATGACTCAAATAATAATAATAATAATAATAATAATAATCAAAGAAGTCAAAATAATTTACGTGTGAAGATCAAATTTTAATTTATTTTTTTCATTTTTGTAACGGTAGCGGTATATGTGAGTTAGTTTTTGTAACAATATGAGTATATGTAAGCTATATTTTTTTACAATAATGGTATATGTGAGCCACTTTTGAAACAAAGTGTGATTTTCCCCTTACTAAATAAACTTCATAAAAATGGACAGTGCATTTGCCATCAAATAAGAAATACGTGAAATTAATTAAGATAATACAGTCTCATAACTATGTGTGTGTTTTATATATGATCTAATATAATTGGAAATAATTTTTTGTCGTATTGAAAAGATTTTCTATTTTTATTTTAAGGCTTAAGTCATATGCGGCCCCTCAAAGTTATGTGCATATTTCATTTAGCCACCTTAAATTAGCCTTATACCTATTAAACACTTTATATGTTCAAAACTGATTCCTATTAGACACAAAATGCTGACATGGCAAAACTAGCGTGTTTCACCCCACTTAAGCGCATAAAACAGTTACTCCCTCTGTCCTAATTTATGTGGCACTTTTCATATTTTGAGAGTCAAACATTTTAAGTTTGACCGGAAATTTGCGCATGAAATCTTTAATTTTTTTGAAATAAAATTTATATATTTATAAACTACGTAAAAAGTACTATAAGTCATAATAATTGAAAATTCAAAATATTTAAAAAATCTATGAAGAATTTATGGTCAAAGATAGACTTGTTTGAATCTTGAAATCCGAAAAGTGCCACATAAAATGGGACGGAGGGAGTAATAATTTATTTATTTTTCAACTCAACACATATATAAATAAATAATAATAAGAATAATTAATTTCTCTCTAAAAATGAAAAAAAGGAAGCATCTTCTCCCCCGTTCCGATGGTTCCCTCACTGCAAGTCTGCAATTATTTCACCAGTTTCTTTACCCACATCTCACCCCTCCACCTCTCTCTCTCTTTTTCTTACCCTCTTCAATTCTTTTTCTGCTTTTTCTATTTTTTTTTAGTTTCTTATGTAGATCTAATTAAAGTCTCTAATATTCCGATGAAGGTCAATTGATTCTGATGAAAATAATATGAATTGATTAACTTTTTGCGAAAAAAAAATGTTATTTTTCTTATAATTGTGATAATTGATTAGTAGTGAAAAGAAGATGAAGACAATGTGTGGAATGTTTTAATGCTACTAAAATGAAAGGTGAATGAGGGGTTAGCTGGGAAACAATGGTGTATTTTCGACGCTATTGTAAGGGATAAGATTCGATGAAAAAGAAGAAAGGGATGGAGGTGATGATTTACTGACAGTTAAGATGCAATGATCCAGTGGAAATAGAATGATGCAAGAATGGATTCAGAATCTTAGGCAGAGTGTACTATGCGTTGGAAGGGTTGCACCTACCCTTTAAGTTGGTTAGGTTTTACTTAAGAAGAGTAGTTTCATATTGTTCAGTTTAGCCCAATAGGTTTTTAAAGTTGTTTCTATTATTATCAAAATTTTCCCGATATGTTTGAGGATTGGATACTTTAGGTCCAATTGATGGGCACTTATATTTTGTACTGTTCACAAGGAATGCTTGAGCTATTTAAGTATTGTATTTGTCTTTGTTGAAGTTTATGTAGAGAATTGTTTAGCTAAATAGAGCATAACTTGTTTCTTACTCTTTTCCTTTTCCTTTATTTTCTTTTCTTAACTTCTTACTCTTTCATTACTATTTTATTACTTTTCAATGTTGTCCTTAGCTTAATTGTATCATTTGGTATCAGAGCACTCTCTTAAGCTCTGTGGGTAGACAAATGGCTGAAGGAAGGGAAATCAAGGAAATGCTAGAAAGATTGACCATGAAGTTGGCCAACTTCTCGGTTAGGCAGAATCATATTGAAGACCAACATGAGAAATCTTTTGTTGAGCTTAAGAAAGCCTTGGAAGCTGTGAAAAGGGGGGGTGGTAAGGGTAAAACTGTTGAGGAAAGTGAAGGAAACAGTGAGATGTACACACCCTCTGGCTAACCCATGGCTTGGGTTTCTGCCACACACAGAAGGAACACCTACTATGGTTACACCTGGTGGATATAAGTTTGGGATAGGGTCCATACCCCAATTTCAAACACTATTATGAGGGCCTATGCATCAAAACCCTGCTACGTGGGTGGGGTCTGCAGGTCATATGGGGCCAAGAACTTCAACTCCATACCAGATGCCTAGTGGAGCACCAAATCAGATCCATTATGGAGGGTTTAATGGCCAGACATCAGTAGGAGGTCTTGGAGGAGGAGAAAACCAGCCTAACTTTCAGGGTCACTTCCATCACCCTATGTGTAGGTTACTAAGATAGAGTTTTCAAGGTTCAATGGAACAGATGTAAGGTCTTGGATTTACAAGGTAGAGCAGTTTTTCTCTCTAGATGAGATACCCCTAAATCAGAAGGTAAGAGTTGCTTCTCTGCATTTTGATGGTTTAGCTATAAAATGGCATCTCACTTTCATCAAGAGTAGACAACACTTGCCATATCCTACTTGGGATGAATATTTGTATACTCTCATGGATAGATTTGGGGCTGAGTTTGAGGATCCCATGTCTGAACTTAAGCTGGTTAAGCAGACTGGATCTGTCAAGGATTATCAAAATGAATTTGATAAGATCATGACTAAGCTAACCATCCTTCCAGAGTATGCTATCATTAGTTTCATTACTGGGTTGAGACCTGAGATAGGTCTCACTGTTAAGAACCACATGCCTTTTTCTCTGCCTCAAGCTTATTAGTTGGCTAGAAATATTGAAGCTCAAGTTCAAGCCCAACTTAAGCTTACTAGGTTCCCTCCCTCTGCTAATAGTTCACAATACAAGAATAACTCATACAGTTCCTTTTCAAGAGGAGATAGGTCTAGAAATGACTATAACCAGGCTAAGAGGGAAACACCTCTAAGTTTGAATAAGAACAATATCAAGATATTATCTTCTGCTGAGATGAATAAGAGAAGACAAAAGGGGTTGTGTTTCTTCTGTGATGAGAAGTTCTTCCTTGGGCACAAATGTGGAGGATCCAAGTCATTGTACATATTGAAGGTTGAATATGAGAGGGAGGACCAGGAAGAAGAAGAGGTGGAATTAGAGAATCCTGAGCCAAAAAAAAAAGAGGAAAAATGGGAGGTTTGTGAAATTTCAGTGCATGCTCTACATGGGCTTCCTACTTACCACACTTTAAGAGTGGATGGGTACTGTCAGAAGAGACCACTGAACATTTTGATTGACCCTGGTAGTTCTCATAACTTCATGGATGAAGGGTTAGCAAAGGAACTCCAATGAGATGTTTAGGCTGTGAGGACTCATGCCATCAATGTTGCAGATGGTTATGACAGACATACAAATGAGTTGTGTAAATCTTTTTCATGGATGATGCAGGGCATGGTCTATATTTCCTGTTGATACCCCTTAAATCTTGTGACTTAATCTTGGGAGTAAAATGGTTGCTTCATTTGGGTGATTTAAGGATGAATTTTCAAGAACTGATACTCGGTACACTTACCAGGGACATGATTTCATGTTGAAGGGAGTTGTAAACAAGGTAAAAATGGTGGAACCCAAGATATTAGATAAGGTGGTTAAATGAGGAGGTCAACTATTCATGATCAGGGTAAGGCCAATAGAAGAGGAAGTGAAGAATGTATCAACAGTACCAGAGAAAATCTTGGCTATCACTGAAGAGTTCCCTCCGTTGTTTGTTGATCCAAAAGGATTACCACCATCGCGAGGACCATTTGATCACAAGATACCTCTGGAGGCTGGAAGTAACCCTGTGAACTTAAGGCCTTATAGGTAATCATCAGCATAGAAAGATGTTATTGAGAAGTTGATAGCAGAAATGCTAGAACAAGGCATTGTTCATCCCAGTTCCAGTCCATATGCTTCACCTGTGGTGCTGGTTGGCAAGAAAGATAGGAGTTGGAGGTTGTGCGGATTATAGAGGGCTCAATAAGGCAACAATTAAAGACAAATTTCCAATTCCTATTATAGAAGAGTTGTTGGAAGAACTAGGGGGCTATAACATCTATTCTAAGATAGATTTAAGAGCAGGTTATCATCAAATAAGGATAGCCAAGGAGGACATTGTTAAGACAACTTTCAGAATATATGCAGGCCATTATGAGTATCTGGTCATGCCCTTTGGACTATCCAATGCTCCATCCTGCTTCCAAAGTTTGATGAATTATGTGTTTAAAGAGCACCTCAAGAAGTTCATATTAGTTTTCTTTGATGATATTCTAGTGTTCAACAAAAGTTTAATTGAGCACCTGGTTCATCTCAAAATGACCTTTGAATTACTGATGAAACATATGTTGTGTGTGAGACAAACCAAATGCTCTTTTGGGGCCAGTAGGGTTGAGTGCATGTTATATCTGCTAAAGAGGTGGCAACTGATCCAAGAAGATTAGTGTTGTCAAAAATTGGCTATTACCTAAGAATTTGAGGGAACTTAGGGGGTTCCTAGGACTGACAAGTTACTACCATAGGTTCATCAAACACTATGGAGTGATCAGCAAGCCTTTAACTGACCTACTAAGAAAAATGGGTTCAAATGGTCTGAAAGGGCATCTCAGGCTTTTAAAAAACTGAAGGAAGCACTAATTGCATCAATTGTCTTAGCTTTACCAAATAACTCTGCTATGTTCATTGTGGAAATAGATGCATGTGACTATGGTATTGGAGCTGTGCTGATGCAGGAAGGGCATCCAATAGCTTTTCTCAGCAAAGGGTTATCTAGGAGGCACCAAGGAATATCTGTGTATGATAATGAACTATTGGCTTTGGTCTTAGCTGTGACTAAATGGACACAAAACTTGGTGGGGAAAAAGTTCATTGTGAGAACTGATCAGAAGGCATTGAAGTTCTTACTAGACCAAAAGCTACATACAGGTTCTTAGATGAAGTAGATTGCTAGGTTGATGCAGTTCCACTTTGAGATTGAGTACAAAAAAGGGAGAGAGAACAAGGCAGCATATTCCTTATTTAGGGTGCAACTAGGAGATGTGACAACCATGATTGTCATTCTTGGAATGACTGAAATGTTTGACAGAATCAAGAGTAGTTGGGCTGAAGATCCTACTATCAAGGATCTTTTGATCAGGGTCCAGTCTCAATAAGAAGGGGTCAATGAGTTTACTTTTGTGAATCAACAACTCAAAAGGAAGGGCAAGTTGGTTGTGGGTGCAAATCCAGTGTTGAGAGAAGAGATCCTCAAAATCTGGCATGAAAAACCTATCGGGGGCACTCTGGTATTGAGAACACCTACAAAAGAGTTTCCAACTTGTTCTACTGGCCAAGACTAAAATAAAATGTGACCAAGATGGTAAAGAGTTGTGCCAATTGCCAGAGAAGCAAGTATGACAGTGCTGCCTATCCAGGTCTTTTCCAACCTCTGAAAATACCAGTTTCTGCTTGGGCTAGTGTGAGCATGGATTTCATAGATGGGTTGCCTAAATGGGTAAAACTGCTATCTTAGTGGTGGTGGATAGACTTACAAAGTATGGGCATTTCATAGCAATTAGCCACCCATATACAACTAATTTTATGGCTCAAGTATACTTGGATCAGGTTTACAAACTCCATGGGATGCCATAAAATATCATCAGTGACAGGAATCTGATATTCATGAGTAAGGTGTGGCAGGATCTCTTTGCAATGCAATGTGTGACCTTGAGTACCTCTACTGCATACAATCCTCAAACAGATGGTCAGATAGAGGTACTCAATAAAACATTAGATACTTATTTAAGATGCTTTTGTGCTGATAGCCAAACAGATTAGGCCAAATTCTTGTTAGTGGCAGAATGGTGGTATAATACCACTTTCCATTCAACAATCCAAACCACTCATTTTGAAGCTTTATTTGGTCAAACCCTACCTATCCATCTTTCTTATGTTCCAGGAGATTCAACAGAAGAAGAGGTAGATATGAGACTTATCACTAGATAATTTAATATTGAATTACTCAAATTCCACATCTCTAGAGCTCAACAGAGAATGGTATCCATGGCTAACTTACATAGGACTGATAGACAGTTTGAAGAAGGAGAATGGATGTATCTGAAGATTCAACCATACATAAAGCTCACCATCTCCAACCATACTTTTTCTAAACTGTCAGCTAAGTATTATGGTCCTTATTAGATTCTGCAGAAGGTTGGACCTGTTGCCTACAAGTTATCACTTCCTCCTCGTGTGGCTGTCCACCACACTTTTCATGTGTCACAACTAAAGCCATGCTATGCAGTGCCTACTCACTTTAATCATCCTCCAACAGTAAATGTGTCTTCTCCAAATTGTGTGCAGCCTAAAGAGATTCTAGAAAAGAGAATGATCAAGAGAGAAAACAAAGCCATTCCATAGATACTTGTTCAATGAGATCAGATGTCAGTAGAGGATGCAACATGGGAAGATTATGCTACACTGAAGTTTAGGTTCCCTAAATTCTTTTCTTGAGGAAAAGAAAGCTTTTAAGGAATATGGAATGATGCAAAAATGGATTCAGAAGCTTAGTCAGAGTGTACTGTGCGTTGGAAGGGTTGCACCTAGCCGTTAAGTTGGTTAGGTTTTATTTAAGAAGAGTAGTTTCATATTGTTCAGTTTAGCCCAATAGGTTTTTAAAGTTGTTTCTATCATTATCAAAATTGCTCGATATGTTTGAGGTTTGGATACTTTAGGTCCAATTGCTGGGCACTTATGTTTTGTACCGTCCATAAGGAATGCTTGGACTATTTAAGTATTGTATTTATCTTTGTTGAAGTTTATGTAGAGAATTGTTTCGCTAAATAGAGCATAGCTTATGTCTTACTCTTTTCCTTTTCCTTTCTTTTCTTTTCTTAGTTTCTTACTCTTTCATTACTGTTTTATTACTTTTCAATGTTGTCCTTAGCTTAATTGTATCAGGGAACCATCGATGGAGAAGAAGAAGAATGAGGGTAGAGGTGATGGGAAATAAGGTTCAACAAAGAAGAAGAAGGATGGTGGGAGGCGGGGTAGGTGATACGATAATTCAAAAATAATTTCTTATTTTCTTAAAATACCTTTTAGATTATTTTAAAAGAGTTTTAAAAAGATTCAGTTTAATCGTCATATGTCATTATTTCATTGGTCCATTTGCCATGTATATGCGTTAGAGATACACACATTTTATGTCTTTCTATTGATTGTCATTTTATATCTAATAAATATATATTTGTCAAGATTAAAGTGTTCAATAGGTACAAGTCTAAATTAAGTGTCTAAATGAAATATGCGGACAACTTTAAGGGGCCGCATATGACTTAAGCCTTATTTTTATGAGAGATCTTGGAACATTGTTTTATTTAACTAAATTTTATGAATATCTGACAAGAGAGAGTGTACAATACACTATCATGCCAACTTCTTGACCAATTTGTAAAACATATACATACACTACATGAGCATGTGATACCTGGTTGATTGTGTGGCTCTGCAGGAATGGGAACACTTGTTCAAGTGGCATGTTCCCTTCCTACATGAGTATGAAGTTCGTGAGTTCTACTATCGCATTGAGATTCATAAAGATGGAAACATTGACACTCAATTTCGTGATGTGGATATTCACGTGAGTCAAGAATTTTTGAGCATTAACCAGGAAGTTCCATGCGTGGGATCAGATCAGTGGAATGATGTGTACCATAAAAAACATAAGTAAAAAATGCAACCAAAACGGAGGGTTTTAAGTGCTCTGGAGTTCCCAAGAAGTATCTTAAAGGGGAGCATTAGTTGTACTTTGAGTTTGTCAACAAAATGCTCTTGCCGCACACTGAGAAAATGATTGTTGCCTCATCTGCCGATCTGTTCCTCATGGAGACACTTGACAAATACAAAGCTATCAACCTTCCATGTGTCATTCTAGAGCACATAAATAGAGTCATGACAGCAAAGGATGGGCGCCATGGCATGGCTTATGGGTATTTGCTGAACCGTGTCTTTAGTTATTTTAATGTGCCCTTAGAAGGGTAGTTGTAGGAACTATCAAGCAAGCCTTATCAATATCCACTCTCATTGAGTGTGAGTGTGTAGAGGGAAAAGTCAAATCCAAGTATCAAATCTCAGACCTTCGTGAGCAACATGAGCTACTCAAGAGAAAAATGGAGATCACTCGACTTAAGGCGTTGCTTTAAAAGGGAAATTCTCAGGTACCCTGTCCTAGTGCTGACCTGTAGGGGGAATTGGATGATCAGAAAGCACAGAATGCAAATGTACTTGAGTTGAATGCTAACTTGGGCAAGGAAGTGAAGACTTTAATCAAACAGGTGTTGTAGGCTCATGAGGATGCCAATAATCGCATGAACATAATCCTGAAATCCTTTGCTCATCCCCCCTCCGTCCTGAAATTTTCTTTCCCCTTGATATTTTCCTTCTATCTCAGCATGCAGTGGCATTGTGTCGGTTCATTTTGTAACAGACAGTTCAGTGGGTATCTACCCGGTTTTTATGATATCTTGCTTTGTTTGTTGCTTTGTTTCCTTCCTGATTGCTTGCATGCTTATGTTCTGTGCCGCCACACGACTCTGAATTCACTATATGTTTCCTTGACATCTTGCTTATGTTTACTGCTCTTACTTTTTTATGATGTTAAAAGGGAGATGAGGTATAGGTTGTGGGGAAGTACTGCTGATAGGGGGAATGTTGTGGATAAGTACTGGTGACACGCGGAACAAGTGGGGGACATGCTAATACTAGCTAAAACTGGTGATTTCCTGTGAAGAAGTTGGGTGTTTGTTTGTCATCATCAAAAAGAGGAAAAATGTTGTAACCTAGTGTTTTGATGATATTCACAAACACTATGGCACCTGGTCCCCAGAGTTGAGCATGTCCCTATGGTCAAACGGTAAACAATTGTAAAGCTGCCACACTGACGCGGTTGGTGAGCACGAGAAAAGAGAGCTTTGTACTTGACCAATGAGAGAACACTAGGTTGTTTTGTTTAGAGGATAATACATCCTCATTGACATGAAACAACGTAGGTAAGACATAAAACTACAATTGAAAAGGTTTATTTGTCTTTGTAAGAACACAAGCCTTCAAGTACTTTAAGGGACCTCATAGAGTTATCAACTGCGTCTTTTGTTGTTGCATCAAAAGCTTGTGTCGTGTGTCTGGATTTGTTAGATACATTTCTAATCTATTTTGGAACGGATCGTCCCCTAATTATTTAATCAAACATGAGCATGATTAGTGTTAACTGTGTAGAATGTGATTGAAGTCTATATTAATTAGATTTAATTAATATAGTGGGCAATAGAGGATAGCTTTGGCTCTTTTTTTAATAGAGTTATTACCTGGGGTGGGATTAAGAGTTTAATCTATGTAATCACATGTTGCTTGAAGATAGTGAAAGCAGTTGAAACCCTGTGTGACAGGTCGTGGTTTTCTCCCTTGAGCAAAGAGATTTCCACGTAAAAACTCCTTGTTGTTTTAGTTTTCATTTTAGTCTCCTCAAGTGCATTTAAGTATATTTTTGACCAGGTCTCTCAGTACGTGGTGGACTCGTGTAACCCATCACTGTGGCCAACAAGTACTCCCCCTTCAGGTGGTTTGTAAAGCATCACTTGCTAAATAAATTAAAGTTAGTTACCAAAAAAGAAAAATAATGAAAGATTGTGGTAAGTGCTCCTTCTTCTTTAACCAAAAGTCTCTAGTTTGAGCCCTAAGAATGCAGTCGCCTTTACCCTCTAAAGTAGACTTCCCGCTAGTGATGAGTAGCGCTATCATCTGATGTAACTTTTTGTTTATAAACTAACATCTTATCGAAGTTATTGTGAATGCCACACGTTTTACACCAACAATTCCTAATGTTAACAAAAATCAATTTTTTACGAAAGCAAATGAACAGTTTGCTGCCTGATTCAGAGTACAGGGCTAAATTTTGAGAGAATGCTCATCTTGGCTGCATCTTTAAAACTAAGGTAAGAGACAATTTTTTTCAATGAGACATTCAGGCAATATGTCAGTTGTGGCTCTCTTCATCATGGAAATTTCTACCGTACAAATTTCTATATGAAAATAAACCCTTATATTCTTATAAAAACAAACCCTAGTGCAGAGTTTGTTACAAGCCGCACTTCTAAAATTAACATATTTAGGGAATATTGTTAATTCAAAAATTCCAATACGTGTTATTTACTTTGTACTTAAGAATAGAGTATTTTAGAAAGTAAATTATTTTAATTAATATAACATACATTTATCACTGATTAGCTATTTATATTTCTTTCTGGATCAATTAAATTGACTAACATAAGTCAAGTTGATCATTCACTACATATATTTTATTAATATGAAAGATATTTTGAGATTTTATTTTTGCCTCTTTGTTAGTTTTGCTTCCATGTATGTCTTAGTATTTTCGCTAACAATATTGTTGGTGATGTTTTGAACATTTAGGTTTTGGAGAACACATATAATAGGTTGAATGTTTGGATCATCCTATGAAAAAAAGATTAAAGAAGGCTTTAGATTTCACAAAATGTATTTAATTTCCTCGGAATTATTTTTAGCATTTGGTCTTTGTTATTTGCGTCTAGTTAGATACCAGATTAATTTTCCTCGGAATTATTTTTAGCATTTACTTTGACTAGTGAATCGAAATCATAAAAGTGGAGTTCCTCATATGTAATCTTAATCTTTATGAATGAGCACATGAATATCAAAGCACAACACAGAAAATAAACACCAATGTCAATTAAAAGTAAAGCATACAGAAGAAGTTGAAAAATGCATCAACATTAATAAGATTACCAAACATGAATGATATATATAGATGCATAAGCAGAAAATGAAAATGGGAAGAAAAAGATAAAAAGGGATGACGAACACACAGTTAATATATAATACAGTATATCCTAACACGCGCAAGCTAACCCGACTAAATGAACCTCTGATGGAAGAGTCTAAATGAAGTAAAGCTCTCCGCATTTCATCAATGTGCTGCCTGATTCAGATTAAGCTTGTAATAGCGTCTGATAGGAGGCCTATACATGTTCTTAATTCGCCAATTAAACTTGAGAAATAAAATTTGATAAGCTGGGCTAAACAATTAGCTCATGCTGGAAATGTGTTCGAACTTGTCGATGAAAGATTAAGAGATGACTACTGTCACGCCCCAAAAAGGCAAGCACGATTTGGGACCCAGTGCCCTCGTCTTATACTGAGTGAACCACTGGTCTTGACTACCTAACTCCCATCAAAACAAAGTTCCAACAATATAAAATAAGTATATATCATAAGGGAAACAAAATCCTAACTTCAAAAGTCTGAGTTTGGTTGACTACTAAAATACACAAGTAGCAGCCAGCAGGAATAGAAATAACCTGATAAAATGCCCTATCAGTCAAAGAAAATGATCTATCTTCTTAGTTGATATGCCCTTTGTTTTCTTTGATCCATAAATTATTCAAGCAGATTGTCAGTTTAAACACATTTTTATTTCGAGTTTAAGTTTTACCATACCAACCAATGGTGCCACACTTTTAAACATTCAATACAATAAACACAATAACTACAGAGAGTAGAACACAATAGAAGCTAATTAATCAGTAGCTATCATGATCTGATGTCAGTTACTGTCCACACCAACAATTCCTAATGTTAACGAAATCAAATTTTACGACAGCAAAAGAACAGTTTGCTGCCTGATTCAGAGTACAGGGCTAAGCTTGGAATGACCATCTCATAACAAGTAAAACAGAGTTCCGAAGGTGGAATCTGGTTCAGGAGCTCAATTTAGCGCAGTGCGAGAAAAGAGAGTGCAATTCTATACTCTTAAGAATAAGGGCATTCAATTTGCAATGGAATAAACTGCATCACCAATCTAATAAAAAATAATAGTTCACCGTATTCCACTTCCAATCGGACATCTTCCACTTCCAATCGGGAAATGAGAGCTCTTCTTTATTGAGTTCTACACGATGCCTATTCTGACTTGTACTATCATCAAATAGGCATGCTTCTACTGGTCCAGCAAATATGTATGCTTGTGCTCCTTTTAATTCACGATGCCAAGGATCGCTAGAGTGACTCAAATTCTTCATATATATTAAACGATTAATGAAACATTCAAATGTTGCACTTTTTGATATTATGTTGAGTGTCCTAGGATGACAACTCCATAGCAAAGCATCCAAAAACGTTGGGCACTCCCCATCTGTCCATCTACAAATGACATTTAAGACGTCGACTTTGGGGGTAGAAACTCCGTGGTGCAGTTGCAAATCTGTCAAGTTGATCTCATTGCATTGACAAAGATCAAGGGAAACTTCAGGGCAAGAGATCGAATTTGATAGAAACTTCCTCAAGTTACAGAACCATGCAGCCTTTAAACTGCCTGAGCAGTTAAGAACAACTTTCAAGTGCTTCATTTGTCTTGCACTTTTAAGTTTAGGAATTTTATATCCCATATACACAAGTGACTCCAAATTCGAAGAATCAATCTCCATTATGTGCACACAAGATTGAATCTTCAAGTCCTTCAAGGATTGAGATCCAGAAATAAGGTTCTGCAGAAATCTATCAGATATTCTCACACGTGATATATCTAAAGATTTAAGATTCGGACACTCAACAATATCAAATTCCCCCCCTTCATAAGTCAAGTGTTCAAGAGTTGGTGCTTGGATTTTAACTAGTTGATTTAGTTCTCTCCTGTTCTTAATGTAAACTGACTTAATCTTTTGAAGATTCAACAACTCAATCTTTTTCGACCCCCAACATTGATCAAAGATGAAACTGACAATCAAGGGACAACAATTAATTAGAGTTTGTAGCATGTTTTCGTCTAAATTGACATCTGTTAGAGAAAGCTTTCTCAAAGAGGTGCAATTCGTCACACCACTAGAAAACCAAACAGGTATAAGAGTACAACTTTCCACAACCAATTCTGTTAAAGATTTTCCTGCCAAGATTGTCAAAATAGGCAATAAAAAGTTATAAACTTTAAAGAAGACATACTTTGCACCATTCGTAACCGCAATGTCAAGCCACTTAACAATAATATGATAAGAAAAATTATAGTATGATAATTCAAACTTATCAATTGGAATTTTTCTGTCTCTGTATCTGTCCATGATCGTATCCACTAGTTCCGAATTTCTTCCTCCACCAAAAGGATATTTGAAGTCAATGTTGGGATGCGTAAACCATGATCGTAGCCATATTTTCGAGAGAATACTCATCTTGGCTGCATCTTCAAAACTAAGGTAAGAGACAATTTTTTCAATGAGACATTCAGGCAATATGTCAATAGTGGCTCTCTCCCTCATGAATATTTCTAGATGAAAACAAACCCTAATTAATGTGACCTCAATTTATAGCTTGCTGTGCAGTGTTTGTAACAAGCCGCACTTCTATAGTTACCATCTTTACAGATTTAACAATTTATTCTTATAAAAATAATTTCGTCTAACGAGTATAAATATTTTTTTGGCAAAATTTAGTTAAACTTCTATTACAAATATTTAGCCCAAAATTTAGTTCGGCATACAACATCCTGTATATATACAATAACATATAAAACTGCCATATTGCCATATTTTTATTTAGGCTTAATACCCAGTTGTCTGCATATTTTACTTAGACACATTAACTAGGACTATTACTATCACGTATTAGGAATGAAAAATATTTTTCGATAAAATTAATTTGGATCCTCTCAATTTTTCTTTGCAGTTGATTTCGGAATGAGTAACCATTGACAAACTCTCTTTCTTCATCACTATTGTATCAATCTCTTTGAATTCCTTTCTCTCTCACATATTAAGAATATAAACTATTTTTAAAAAAATATTGAACCTGCAAACAATTTTCAGCCAAATTGGATTTTGTAGTTTGAGAAAAAAAAATTCTACAAAGAAGATGAAGAAGAAAGGGGGTTGGGTAGGGTAGGGCTGAATAAAATGTGTTGTCATTTAATTTATTTTTTTATTAAAAAATAGATAAAAAATTTATTTGAAATATTTTTTATTCTTTTTAACCTAAAAAAAATCTATAGTTATTGCCTTATTGGGGTCCAGTGACACATGTATCTTTTAATTAGTCATTTTTTCCATATCATAGCAAGTATATCACACATATTTTACTTTTTTTTACTGATTATCGAAAAAAGGTCTAATAGGAACAAGTTTTGGATATATAAAAGTGTTCAATAGGTACTAGCTCTAGTTGAGGTGTCAAAGTAAATTATGCGGACAATTTTAAGGGGCCATATATGACTTAAGTAGAGGCATATCTAGAGGAGGTTTCATGGTTCACGTGAACTCATGCTCCCGTCTCTAGATTATATGTAGTAGTGTTATATTTCTTAAAAAATATTTAAAGAAGTGTGAATCCACGTTAAAAGTAACATATAATAATACGATGATTATTTGGTGAAAATCTCTAAGCAAAGATAGAAATTTAATTCTTATATATATCTTATTTTTGTTAGTAATACCCCTCCAAGTGATTATCAGTAACACTTTTGACGTTTCAATCATTTTTTTTTTGCTTTAATCTTTCAAAATTTTCAAGTGTGTAACATTGAAAATTTCTAAAAAAATTAGCACGCTATAATTTTTATATAATTAAATGAAATGTGTATATTAAAATTTAAACTAGTAGTATTATATATGTTGGACCTATAATTTTTAAAATTTAACGGTCAGTGTTAAGAATGTTAAGGTCAAACCGATCAAATTTATGTCTTAGATGCATCTTTTCGTAATAGTGCAACCATCCCACAGTTAAAATGCTCGAGGCTTCTGGTTCACTATTATAACTTACACTGAAAAGCATATTTGTATCAATGTTGTTCCTACTTACATAGTATCAACTAGTGGACACACACAATAACGGGGATATCAGCACTGGGGTGTATGTTATCAAACTAAGAATACCTAGCTATAAACTAAAACAACACTCCTTGCAAATGACAACTGTTACTCAAACAATAAAGCATTTTAAATCCATCCAGATACAAATTTACCAGGAAGCGATTGTTACATGTGAAAAATATCTTCTGTGTACATCATTGCGCTTAATAAGATAGTTATTTCTACGACATGTAAAAAATACAAATAAATAGAAATATACCATTAAACATATCAAATGTATGTATCTTTGAACCTGTCTTGATTTATCATTTCAATAAGAAAGAGCTACACTCTACAGCTTGGAAGCCATCCTTGGCTATTCCAAAAATCACATAGCTTTAAAAAGCTAGTAAAAAAAAATAATTAGCTGAGAAAACATGAAATAAAGAGGTCTGCAAAAATAAAATTAGAAAGCTATAAAATAAAACGTTGCATTTGTACATACTCCATAAACTCTTGTGCAAAAAAAGTTAAAAGTTGCAAGACACTTGTAACATTCCATTACTACAGAAAGATTAAAAAGACAAAATAACCACACCATAAAAGAGCAACAGAACACTGATAGGCTTATGGAGATCTTTTGTATCATCAGTGATTTTTTATAATAATATTCTCAAATTTATCAGTGTATTATTTAATTAAAAGAACTAAAATAACGAATCAACATTAATGGTGCTGAACGAAATCAAGTTAATATAATAGACTATATAACATACACCCATGTTAATCGATGTCATAGCATAATACTACTAAGAAATGACTGAAGTTTCTTCTGATTTATCAAGTAACTGAAGCAGATCATCATTCAAATACACTAACTATCAAGCAGCCCATGCATCTGAATGACAACAGAATGGTATTGTCACCCCCTTAGGGGTAAGGGAGAAGGTGAAGGACAATGCGAGAAATTAAATTCAACGTTATTTATCATGTCTAAATGCTAATATAAATAACAAAAAGTGGGCAAACAGAGCTAAAACACTATGAATGAAGAGGCAATATTTTTACTCGATCTGCTGTTGAGTTCTCTCAATCTCATCACAGCCTAGTAACTGAAGAAGGTAGTAGTCAGCTTGCAGGGTCTACTTATATGATCCTCACAGGATGTCTATTGAAAATATTAGAAAGGAAATAGAACCATATTAAATAAGAAATGATGACTCTTTCTAGAATATAGGTGAGTGAGTATAATTTTTTTATTTACGAAAAACACAGAAAAGAAAAGAAACTTAAAACTCCTTCTGAATTTAAGAAGTTCCTAGCTCCCCTTCGATCATTTTTAAACTATTATATCATAACAACAATCTTCTGCTCAAGGAATAACTCGTGTAAATATAGTATATCAATGTGTCATTGTAGATATTTTTATTACTAAAAAGAATATAAAATACTGTATACCTCGTGTCATGGAGATCATTTCCTGGGTTATAACTTATAAGCCCAAAGAGTCATTAGAGTCTGTTTATAATATGCATCATCCTTCAATCTGTTAAAAAAATTCAAAACAGAAAGAACTCAACTAAGCTTCAATCAGGAACAAAATTAGAGTCAACTATATAAATCATCTATAACGTTATTCTCTTTTTTCCCCAACATTGCTTTGCTTATAAATATTTTTCATTTTATTGCAAGCCAAGGGCTCTTTGTCAAAGAGCCAAAATGGATGCATATCACTTAAATCTTCTGAGGATTTTTAATAATAAAAAAAATCAGGCAGACCTAACACATCCAAATAACACATCAAGAAATGTAAAATTAAGGTTTGCAGTTTTTCATGCGGTGCACAAGCATTAACTATCGGCCTAAAGTTATTATCAGTCGGCTATGAGGTGTTGTAATTAATTATTATAAAACCCAATTACTCCAACACAAAAATAGTGACAACTAAAATCATTATTATAAAAGCAATTGCAAACATCATGAACCCAACTATTAAAGATCTCTTCTCATAGTTATAAGTACAACAAAAGTGGTCGATCAAAACACAAGCACATCAAACAGCATAGGAAGTACTTTAGTAGCGGTGCAAGACCCATAATGGAGACACCAATACAGAGGTTCTTTTACCAAATTCAAAAGTGCTAACAGTAGAACATGAATTATGTACTAACAACAAACATGCTCACTTATTTTAGTTCTCATATCCAAATGAACATTGAATTCACGTGACAAAGAAAAAGAAGAAAACCACACAATCAAAATGACATTGTATCACGATCATAACGTTACACATAGTCTCTAAATAGTAGTCATTTCATGATTCTCAACAGGCATATTGAGATGAATCGTCAAATACAAATTTAAATTGATGTAAATATCTACTAAAATCCATTAAGCTCATGTAATTAAAGTTGAAGTCATTTCAAGTAAACTAACAGAAAGTGGCATATTAATGTACCTGTAAATTTGGGGAACTAAGGCTGTAAAAGAACTTGAATACCCAACATACCATCCTCGCTAGTTCATCTTTCATAGTTCCTAATGAATGATGTCATACCGAGAAAGACTATGCCATTCATCTGAGAAACCAAAAATGTTCTCTTTTTCAATAACAAAAAATTCCAAAACAAGGAAAATATGTCAAGTGATTGGACAACATTAAGACGGTCATAATTGCGAGGAAGTAAGAAAATCCAACAGGCATATTGAGATGAATCGTCAAATACAAATTTAAATTGATGTAAATATCTACTAAAATCCATTAAGCTCATGTAATTAAAGTTGAAGTCATTTCAAGTAAACTAACAGAAAGTGGCATATTAATGTACCTGTAAATTTGGGGAACTAAGGCTGTAAAAGAACTTGAATACCCAACATACCATCCTCGCTAGTTCATCTTTCATAGTTCCTAATGAATGATGTCATACCGAGAAAGACTATGCCATTCATCTGAGAAACCAAAAATGTTCTCTTTTTCAATAACAAAAAATTCCAAAACAAGGAAAATATGTCAAGTGATTGGACAACATTAAGACGGTCATAATTGCGAGGAAGTAAGAAAATCCAA
>JAJOOO010020473.1:0-26015 GCA_029582685.1 Solanum piurae
TTTTCTCATGCTTCAACAATTTTATTGAGTATATTGTCGTCTTGTTTATCATTTTTATATTATTAATAATTAATAATAGGCATGAAAATAATAGTACTTGGCATGAAAAACGCTACCCCTGCAGCGATGTGTAAGGAAAAAAATTTTTGACTTAAAATCATTGCCACAGCAAAAATGATTTTTTTTTTTACAATGGCAGCGATTTTTACTAATTAAAAAAAAAAAAATTAACAAAATCGCTGCTGTGGCAGCGATTTTTAATAAAAAAAAATAAAATAATTTTTTTTACAAAATCGCTGCCACAACAGCGATTTTTTTTTTTTTAAAAAAAAATTCTGACAAAATCGCTGCCACAGCAGCGATTTTTAATTAAAAAAAAGAAAATTTTTTTTTAGACGAAATCGCTGCTTGGGCAGCGATTTTGTCAGAGGAAAATCGCTGCGTCAGCAGCGATTTTGCCCTTTTGGTTAAAAAAAAAAGTGATGTGCCCTTTTGGAATTTTTGACAATTTTTTTTGCCCTTTAGGCTCCGGACTCAACTTTCAGTCATATGTGGCTAACGTTTGAACAATATTGAACAATATTGAACATTAAATAAATATATGTATAGTAACATGTGAACCTCTTAACAAAATTGATTTAAAATTCCAAAACTCCTAATCTTGGTTTCACCAATGGTTACTACTTATAAGAGTTTTTCATTAATGTCAAATATATCACATTCACCCGTTAAAAAAAAAGGGTTTTAAAATGCCGAGTTTCAAAGAAGTCACGAGTGCAGTGGTCTAGATAGATGACAATTAAAAGGCTTTTCCAATACATTAATTAGGGTTTAAAATACTGAGATCGTTTAGTTCAATTCGTGAAAATAAAAGCTCAATAATGATAAAGTAAATAACTCAACAAGCTATCACTTGGCGAATCACTAAATCAATTTGAGCAATACAGTGATTTCACTAACAAGTATAATTATTGGGAGAGTTGACAGCCTTACCCAAGGGGTGTCAAGCGATGGCACCCCTTTATCGAAAAATTATATTGTATATAGATATATAAGTATTGATACCTTTTGACACAAGTTAAAGGTTAGTCTTGTCACTGATGATTAAGGCGTTACAATTTTTTTTTAAATTCATGTGTTCTAATGGCTGGCTAGTGGCCTCTTTTTTTAATAGGTAGTCCTACCAAGTATACAATTCCTTTTAAGTGAAAATCAATATCTCAATATTTGCAAAATACTCCTAATCTCTCTTCGATCTTCTTTTTAATTGTTTTTTTAAGTCACGTCAATAATTAGTGTTTGCTGTTTTAAAATATCTTCATGGGATATATTTTATATTTCTTAAAAAAATAATTAATGATTATGAAATCACTGGATGAATAAGGTGTAAATTTATTTCAAATACATCGACTCTCTCCCTCTCTCCTTGTGTATTAGGAGTATCTCAATTTTTAAAAATTAGAATGTTGCACAACAAGGCAAACATGCATATGATATGTATTTACGATAAATCACTGTAGTTTAAAAAGTTACTACAATTTATAGCTATATGTAGAGTTTTATAGCAAACTTCTCCCTCCTCTCTCTTTCTCCTCTCTCTCAGATCTGCTCGCCTCTCTCGTCTCTCGTCTCTCTCTCTCTCTCTGATCTGCTCGCCTATCTCCTCACTCTCCTAGTCTCCCTTGTCTCTCTCCTTCCCTAACATGTAAATTGTAATTATAATTTATAATTAAACCAACTATAGCTATAGATCCTAATTAAGTCCAAACTTGAATCATTTAAAAGTTACCCTTTAAAAATGCGTAGGTTTAATACGTTGTTAAATAGGGTTAAAATTCTTTAGAAAAAAAACTAGAAAGTCCTATATTATACTTTTTCGTCCTCTTTTCTCTCTCATTCACTCCCTCAATTCATGGGGAAAATGGTGAAAGTAACTCGAAGCAAAGAAAAAAAGGTACCACCTTTGCCAACCATATTTTAATTTTTTTACACAAAAGTTCACTGCTTTGCAAATCTTATGCTGAAAATTTCATTGCTTTCATCAATTTACACAAAAGTTAACCAATGGATATTTTTTGGTTAACCTCACAATACTATTTGTTCTATGTTTCCCAATACCCACTTGTTTGATTACACTGACTATGTTGTTGTGTATGTTATTCAAATGATCACTAGATTAATCAAAGTCGTGTATGTTAATCTCTTGGATGAACACTAGGTATGTTGTTTTATAGTACAATTTGTTTGTTTGGTTTTGAACTTGGCCCTAGAATTCAAAAATAAAGAAATTCTTAAATCTTGTGGTCTTAAATTACGGATATGTATAAGATGTCCTTTTTGTTGGAATTAAAAAATTACCTAGGCCGACCTCGTGGCACTTAGTGCGGGAGGTCTTTTTAGTTAGAATTAAAAAATTACCTAGGTCGACCTCATGGCACTTAGTGCAGGGTTACTGTGATTTCCTCCTATTGCATAGGAGGAACAACTATCAACTAGTTTGAAAAGTTCTTCCATTTAGTAATGGAAGTCATCCGTTATCACTTTCTAAGGGTATGGTAGAGAGGCTTGAGAAGGTGGACAAGGTTTTACGCTGTACGGCTGCGAATTTTCCTTGTCATAAAACAAATTAAAAAGTAATGAGTATGAAAAAAATAAAGAGACATTCTTGGATTGGAAATTGACTAAAAAGGAAAAAATAAGACAAAACAAATTGATCTTTTTCCATTTATGCATTCCAAATTTCTATAAAATATTGATAATGAGTAGTCAATATTGGTGCATTGAGATTTGATTGAGGGAGTATTTTCTGATAGACAAAGTTACTTGAATTAAGTAGTGTTATTAAAGGCGTGCTCAAGTCCTGAAGCCTAAGTTCTTTGCTTCGCGAATGAACTCTGTCTTTAAAAGCACAACTCTTGATATATTAATGTAATGAGTCCATGACTCTCTTTTGTGTTTTTTGGCTTTTAACTATGCCGTGTTGCATCATAAGATATATTTATTTGCGACATCCATTGCAGCCTAACAATAAGAAGAAAATATCAATACGAAGGAGGAAGAAATGTAGCAGTATCGTCATAAAGGAGGAAGGAAATAGTAATGATCAATTTGATAAGCTATCTGGTGATGTGTTAACTTGTATTTTTCTAAAATGCGAGGTGAAATCATTATCCATCTCAAGGTGCGTATCCAAGTCATGGAATGAATGTATTATTAGTCCCCTGTTCGTACGTTCTCATCAAAAACAACAGTTGATGGAAAATGCCCCTCAACTTCTCTTTGTGGAAACATTCAGTTATTTGCGCCGGTCAGATAAGTTGAAACTACAATTTGTTTCACTTGACATGGAAGGAAGAAATGAAGATTTGTACACAATCACCCACTATCCTGATAGACAAATCCATTCCAGCCGCTGGACTGTAAGCGCTGGTTTGGTTTGCCTTTCAACAGATTGTCGTATTTATTTGTGCAATCCCGCCATCCATCAACTACGTGAATTGCCCGACTGTTCACCTTCTGCTATCCCCGGATATGAACATTTTGGTTTTGGATATCTTCACTCAAAGAAGGAATACAAAGTGGTGCGTTTTTTCTATATGGGTCCCCCCGGTACTCTTCCTGTTGATGTTGTCCTTGCGCAGCTAAGATGTGAAGTTTTTACCCTAAATAGTGGGGGCATTTTGAATAGTAGATGGAAAGAAATCGCAGAGCAACCTCCATATCATCCGGTTTTTCCCGGGGTGTTAGTTAATGAATGTATGTATTGGTTGGCAAAGGATAAAGTAGTTTACTACGGCCAACCTCGAGTTATGTCATTTGACTTTGAAAATGAAAAATTTATATCTATATGTTGCCCATCAGCTGTTGTTAGCTTTTGGGGCTTGAATTTGATGGATTTGAAAGGGACCGTCTGCCTACCAGTTTGCAAGAGTTCAATTCTAGACTTGTGGATACTGAAAGATAAGGTAAGTTGCAGTTGGGTGAAGGAGTATAGTATCAATTTGGGAGTAAGGTTCGACCCTGAGAAATTAGGTTGTTTTTACAGCTCATGGAATGAAGAAATAATAATCCGTCAACAATTGGGGCTGATGATGATCTTCTTCTTCTATGACATAAAAACAAAATGCTTTAGACAAGTCGAAAGACATGGGACAGGACCGTTTCGTATATACTGGAAAACTTTGTTCTCTTTAGATTCTTAAGTCCCTTTCAACTCTTCTCTTACCATTCTATATGTTCAAACTCATATTTTCTTTGTTGAATTTTTCTTTTGCTTCATGTGATGATGTTGTAACCCATATGTCAACTTTTTGTTGATTAAGGCAATTACATTATTACTCTACTATTTGTAATAAGAGTTTTTCATTGAAGTCAAGTATGTCCCATAGGATGACCAGTTGAAAACAAAAGAAGAATGTTATGAGTACAATCGTGACATTTAAAAGGCTTTTCGAAGCCATGGGGGTTTAAAATATGGAGCTTTCATTTATTTAGTTTGAAGAAAGTGCAATTGTTTAGTCCAATTCGTAAAAATGAAGGCTCAATGATGATCAAGAAAATAGTCCAACAAGATACCACTTGACAATTCACTATCAATTTTGCGTCTCGTCTTTTGATTCATTACGTTTCGATTGTCGCGTCTCGGTTTTGAATAGTGATGTATCTGAGAATAGGAGAGAGTAGAGATTTTTGTAATTTTTTTAAATTGTAGAAAATTTTAGAGAATATGGTAAAATAAGTTGTGGATTTTTTTTTAAAAAAATTTTGGTTACATTTGTTCATACTTTATTACCTAACATAATTACTTGATATTTGTGTTGATCATGATAACAAATCGAGATATGCATAAATCGATTTGAATATAGTAAACGCTTTTAAACTTGTTATTTAATCAACTAATACATAAGCGTGTTTTTTGACTTAACCTCAGCTAATATATATGTTCTTTAACTTTGAGTATATACTAGTAAAAAGAATATACTTGTAAATACTTAAACTTGTATTATATTGAACAAATAGACTTACACGTCATACATAATATAATACAAGTAGAACACTATATACAATATGGTGTAAGATTTAAATTGTCAAGGCTAAATTAGATGACACGTTCATGTATTATGCCTAATTCGTATTTTGTTTTGTCACTCCTCAAGTTCTTTAGCCGCTTTTAAAACCTCAAAAACCCTTTCACCCATTTCCTCTGTAATTGCTCCCAAACAGAGAAAAAAATAATCATGAATTTCTTCAAATTGAAACAATCGTCATCTTCTCCAGCAACACCACCACACCTACAGCTCCAACAAACCTTCAAGAATCTGCAGACCCATTTCACCAATTTCCTTCAAACCACTATTCCCCAACTCAACACCCTTAATTCTTCTCAAAATTCACCTCTATGGGCTAAAATTGGTGTAAAAAAGCAATCTTTATCTACTGAAACAATCGAAGAGCGGTTGGGTGGAGTACCTGTGTATGCCCTTAGCAATGCTTCTCAAGAATTCGTGTTGGTTTCGGGTGTTAGTACTGGAAAAAGTTTGGGGTTGTTTTGCTTTAGTGAAGCTGATGCTGAAGCACTTCGTCAGCAGATGGAATCAATGGACCCCTCTATGCGAAACGGCTCTCGGGTTGTTCCTGTTGCTCTCAACAAGGTTAGCTTCAGTTTGCTGTTGTTGTGTATTGGGATGTGATTATTGTGTTATGTTTTAGCTGTGCTGGACTGACAGCTTGTTGGGGGTAAGGGAGGGGATTACAAGAAGGGGAATTGAACGGTGAAAATTCGTTTAGTTAATCAATTGAGCTATTAAGATTGTTCGTTGTTAGTTTATATACAATGTTTGCTTTGATTGTTGTTTAAATTTTTATAGGGTAATTCTCCTAAAGCATAGAAGAAACACCTAGTGTTTTTCTTGCCTATGCTCGGACTTGAACTTGAGACCTCTCAGTTCTTGTCTCACTTCATTGACCACGAGGACAACATTATTAGTCAAAAGTGAGTAGGATGAGGACTGCGCTAGTAACTGTCTTTTGATTGTCCAAGGCTGATAGTTGGATTCTTGATTGCAGAAGAAAATCTTTATTCTGTCTAATTGATGGTCAATGATGCAGGTTTTCCAGCTCAAAGTTGATGGAGTTGCTTTCAGGTTGATACCGGAGGCAGCTCAAGTAAAGAATGCAATAAAGGTGCATATCTAGCCATACTAAATTTTGTAATTTTGTTGTAGACTAAGCGTGTTCTTAAATCTATAAGAAAGTTGATGAGTACTCATGCCGTCATAGTGGTGTCTCGAGAATTTGATATTGTTTTACTTGTCTACCTTAAAGAAGTGTTGTGTTTACGTCAATCAATTTCTTTTGTTCTTAATAAAAAAGGGTTATTAGCTTTGGGGGTCTCCATTAATCTATTATAGAAGACTATCATCGTTTCGGGGTTCATGATTATTGCAAAGTATTCCAAAGTTTTCGACTATCTAAGTTCTGAAATGTACTTCATGTACAATAAGTAGTAGAAACTTTTGCCTGAAGGACTTTTTGCTTGACAATAAATCCGAAAGTTTGTGGCACTTCAGATGAGTATTAAAATGTTATCCTTCTTAAGGATAAATTTGTAATAGACAGACGTTGTTTTTGGATTAAAGTGGATGAAAAGATAGTTGTTGCTCAGTAAGTTTCTTTATACCTAACAAAGATTAGGTATATACCAGTTGTGGACCAAAACATAGTATCATGACATAAAATCGGTCCGTCAAATGGTAGGACACCTCATTTTTAAGTGATATTGCTGTGAGGATAATGCCAAAAATGGTTTTGTGCATAGAAATTTTAGTCAGCATGTTTAACATATCATTTTGTGCACCATTAGTTTTCCTTCTATAATCTAAAGTTGATTGTATTCTACTGCCTATTTTATATAGGAAAGGGAAAGGACTGGAACGACTGATGAGAGCTTTTATGGTGTTCCAGTTTTTCAGGTACGAGTTCAGCTATAATTGATATTTATAGCTACACGGAAATGCTCATCTGCCTTAACAATTGTGCTTACTTCTATGTCCTCCTGTGTACAATTGTGCTTACTTCTATGTCCTCCTGTGTTTTGCTCGCTTCATCTGCTTTAAATGAAATATGATCTTAACTAGGATGACTACGTCAATTGCAGTGTTATCAAAGCCTTACTTAAGGCCTGAAGCAAGGTGCAAAACATATTGAGTGTTTCACCTTGCTTAGCAGGCGCTTCAGTGTCGCCATCAAGCCTCTAAGGCATACTTCTCCTTTTCATTGAGAGCGTAATCATGAAAAGGTTTAACAATTTATATTTCACTTTATTGCAACCCTTTTTTCAATTTCACTTTGCGCTTAAAGCCCCAACTGATCTTAGATGCTGTTTTACGCTTTTTGCCTTTGATAACATTGGTCTGTTGATGAGGAAGAGGACCCCATAGACACAATACTCATACAGTCAATTGATGCACTTTGCAGATCTGCAGATGGAATTGCCTTCTCTTTTACTTGTAGCCAAAAGAACTGATAGATTAATCAGGGAAACATCCGGTACCTTCAAGCATGGACAAGACCCAATCTGTTTTAAATCTGTGTTGTATTAAATGCCCAATGTGATTAACGTAAAAAGAAGAATTAATCCACCCAAAATGCTGTCCAGGCATTTCAAACAACTTAGCATTGCTCGTTTTCACCGTCTTGGATGTTGCTATCCTTTGACTCCTCACACCTGTATAGCATGATGCATATTTAACTTTAGAACATATGAAGGTGTTCCGATGTTTCACAGTTTGCTTAAATCTAATCAGTTAAAAAAATGGTGTCAAATGTTAGTTGAAAGTTGTTTCGGTGTTGGATTAGTTTGGAACCATGCCAAAATGTACTCAGAAGTATGTCCTATTGCTCGTTGAAGTTGGAATGAAGACTATGGAAGACCATGTATCCAATCCTAGCAAAGACAAAAAAGTTTAGTTGATTTCTTCCCATTTATCGATGTTTTGGTGGGTAGAGTAATCCGATACTTGTACTGGTAGGATCCAGTGGACTTGTCGAGGTGTGTGCAACTTGTTGCGGACACCACCTTTAAAAAAAAAAAAAAAAAAAAAGTTGCATGCCAACATATTGAATATCACATTCAGATAATTTCACGACAGATTTTGTATTGTTAGATTCGAAGATTATATGAATTGTGGGCTGACTATTTCATGCCACATAAAGGTCCTTTGTACTTTTTGACCTCATAAATTGAAAATGACAACTACCCATCTGATTGATTTTTATTTACAGTCGAGGAGCTTAATTCTAAGAAGCCAAAACAAGAGATATCGTCCTGTTTTCTTCAGGAAGGTAAGCTAATTGTCTTGAGTTAGTATCCACTATCCACAAATGTGATACAATGCTATATCTCCCTTCTTGAAATTTCGTCAACTTATGCAGGAGGACCTGGAGAGTTCACTAGTAAGAGCTTCTCAGCAGCAAGGGCGATTGAATCCCGCTTTGAAAGGAGATATTCAGGTACGTCTGTTGGTTTTTACTGTTTATCTATTGTTGGTGTCTTAGCTTCATGACCGAGAATTTTCATCTGATTTGACAAGGTTGGCGTTCTGGAGGATATAATACAAGGTATGAAGGTAAGAATCCTCAACCAAGTTCTGTCATCCTCTTACTCATTTTAACCTCTTATATTTATAATTCCATATTTTTGACAACCAAGAAATCCCTCGAGGGCCTGCTAGGTCACGATTCAAAACTCAATGATGGATGAGCTCGCCTCTCTACCTTTCTCCATTTAAATACCGAGTTTATGTTTGTAGCATGGTTCAAAATGTAGTCTGTGCGCTTGACAAAGTATGAACATATTTTTGCAGGATTCTTCGACATCACAGTGGGACGATGTTGTATTTGTTCCTCCGGGTTTCGATGTTTCAGCAGATCCCTCCCAGAAGTAACAAATATGTACACCATAAGGCTAGATGTTAGTTGAAACCTGTTATCATTTTTGATATCCTAATTCCTATGTGTATTTTGTAGACTTTGACTAATATTATTAATGAAACTGGAGCTAGTAGTGTTTGATAATTGTAGACAAATTCTGTATGCAATTGGCTTCTAAAAGCTAGATGGGCTTGGCCAAGCTTAGCAACCTTTAGCTAGTCCAATAATGCTACCTTCTCCTGTATATACTTGTTAAGAGTTAATTACATTATTTTCCTCTTCTTTTTCAAATTACAAAAATCTTTTTTAAATTTATGAATTTCGGATATATATATAGGACATTCGGATACACATTTAATTATTTTTAAATGGTAGGATATTTTAAAGATTATGGTAAAAAAGAGTAATTTTTATATACCTACTCCTAATACAAGCCGCTAAACAAGCACGAATCCTTTTTTCTTTTCTTTTTTCTCACAACCACCAATAGTTCCCTTCTTATATATACGAGTCCTTCATCTCCTAAATTAACCTTATATACACATCCCTAATTTTCTCCAAACCAAAAAACAGACATAATGTCAAAGAAAAACTTAAGAATGGTCCTTAGACATGATATTTTTGATTTCCATGTTTATTTGTCTTCCAATTTTAAATCAGTTTCTAAGTCATGGAAAGCTATGATATGTGATAGAAATTTTAAAGAGCACTATCGTGATCATTCCAAAGCAGTAGGCCGTGAGAAGCTACTCCTACGAGAAAGATATAGGCAGTTGACTTACAAGTGGACGCTAGTGCTGTTAAATCCGAGATCCTAGGGGATGCTTCTCTGCAGGAGATGAATGCAGCTGCCAAAAAAACAGCCAAATGATAGAAGATATTGTTGCTGCATTAGGAGACAACCCTGAACTGCTTAAAGACTTTAAAGACTACAATAAACACAAATCTAGTCTCTTCTGAAGAAATTTGCTCTGTCAAAGATGACATTGTTGCTGCATCAGAGGTGACTCAGTCTTTTGTGTGCACTGGCAGGTCTGATGGAAGCATATCCTCAGTAGCTTTGGATGTTTCTGGGGATCAGGTTAGTGAAGAAAAGGTGGCGGTCTCCGCAGAGGGTATAACAGATTCATCCAATACAAATACCTTCGAGTGTGGAGTGTCGAGTATTCTGAACTCCAATGGTCTTCAAGAACCTGAAGACACTTTAAAGAATTCTCTTTCAGATGCCAAGCATGTAAGAGTTAGTGTTTCAATTAATTTTGATACAAAATTCATCCGTTAAAAGTTTTGAAATAACAAAATAATGAATGTGAGTTGTAACATTCTTTTTTGTTTTAATTCTACGTTATAGGATTTTGAAAGAGGCTTTTTAATTCTACGTTATGGATTTTTTGAAAGATAAGTTTTATTTTCAATTCATGAATTCTATTAATTAAAAGTCTTTTTCTTGCAAAACTTTTGTCCTATAAATTGAGTTTCTTTTGGTTGAAAAGATAAGCATTCAAACAAAACTACTTTCCCTTGAAAAAACATTTGTGAGACATTAATCAAGAGGTGAAATCACCAATTCAAGAATAGAAGAGCAACATTCTTGAATGCTACTTGTTTTGTGGCTTAGTTGAATCCCGAAGATAGAGTTGTTATTTATTCTTCCGATTACTCGTGGGAGAGACTCCAACTATCTTCAAGAAACGTATTAACGTGCCTCTAAGCCAAGCAAGTTTTGTTTTGGATTCCTTATATTTTTATCATTCTTGTTCATTTGTTCTAACAAAGCAATCAACAGAAGTTGATGATCCTGTAATTGAAAGAAAATAATGAGTGTACCACAAATACCCTCATTGAAGTACTAGTGTAAATAATCACTAATAGCTTCTTTTAAATTATTGACACATACATTTACTTTCTCATATGCCATTTTATAGAATTACATTCGATATGTTATTATTGTGGAGAAATTATATATGCATAATGCTACTGACTTCTCCAAGTTGGGATGAACAAGCCCATACAAATCTATGTCAACTATATAGACGATTATCTATGATCTTTAAGTAAACAAATTATGTAAATTGATTAATTAATTTAAAATTGTAAAAGAATTCAAAATTTTAGCTTATATTTACACTGTTTTGACATCCCACACCTTATATTGATTATGTATCTTCAATATGTTTGGATACTTTGTATTTTTTTAAAACCTGTTGGTTTTGTGAGGTTCTATAAGCATTTTAATATTTTTTAAATTATGTTAAAGTGTTTATTATTTTGTCTGTCCTCTAGAATATTTAATAATTCTATTTTATTATTTATTTTATCTATTTAAAATAACTATATTTCATATTCTACTTTTCTTTTATAGATATCCTTTAAATTATTAATGTATAGTATGACATTATATTGAACGAGGAAATTGTGATGACGAAAAGAGGAACAAAGGGAGCAATAATTATTTGTTTCATACTAGGTAGGTATTTGGACATTCGATTTCATCTCGTGATTTGAAATCATTAAAAAGAAAAAACAATTTGAAATTTCAAAAATAAAAAATAAAAGCTAGATCTCCGATTTATTTTTAACTTTAAGTCACTGATTAGCTTAAACTGTCACTAATTGTAAATTGTCAAAAGTTGGTTCTGCATTTGAGTACACTCTATAACTGCATATTTCATAGACGCGACTCTAAATCAATATGATAATCTTGAAAGGGAGTATTTTCAAAACATTCAAAGTTCGTGGGCGCTCACTTTGTTTAATATCAAGTTAACACCCATAAACAATAATAAGATGATGAAACGAGTTGACTAACTCATTCAATATCCGATAAAGATTCATACTCAATAACGGATTCAGAATTTGAAGTCCGTGAATGTTCACTTTCTTTAACAAAAATTTGCTAGCAATCATAGAGTATAAATGTCTAGCAACTTGAGCACGTCAATAAAAAAGTACATGATAAACAACAATTAATTTATCATCATTAAAAATAACTTATAATCAGGAGTTACAGTAAAGAAAAAGAGACCAAAAGGTTTTTAAAAATAGAAAAGTTAAAAAGCTAAATGACACTATATAAATAGAAGAATTAAAAGAGAGAAAAAGTATGATTTTTTTTTAATTGAAATAAGAAAAGGTGAAATTTAGAAAAAAATGTTGTTACAAGATTCGAAATCGTAACTAGCAGACATCACACCTTATAACATTAAAGTTAGAACCAAAGCATCCACAATTTTTTTGTTCAATGGGTGCATATTTACTTCTTTTTTTATCCATTTTTCCACATTTTTCTATAGATATAAAAAAACTTTGTGGAGTCAATAGATATTCGAGCATCTAAGACACGCCATATTTATTTATTTCTATTTTATATTAGGTTACAACTTGCAATATTTTCTACTCCTAGTGATCCAAATTTTACATGATTTAAAAAAATATATTTTACATATTTATATTAAATAAATTAATGGGGCCATAACTAAAAATTGTTCTCTACAGAGGCCGTTAAGAATTTAATATGAAGGTAAATTACTTAGCATTTGGGTTAATTAATTTTTCTAAAAATAATACTATTATAAGTGGGCCATGGTTTGACGGCGCTGGGCTTGATTCGTTTGATTTTATGGGCCGCACTTACCCACTTAATATACTTTTATGGCCCACTTTTCTTTTTTTCTCATATTTAAATTGAATTTCTTATAGCCTCGTTTTAAATTTATTGTACTTTTTTGTCCTTTTATTATGTCCAAAACAAATTGTTTTAAGTTCTTGTAGGGAATTATGACCTATAATATTAATGAAAAAAAAACATCATTTTTTTTATAGTGATGCACTCCTTCCTATCTCTCTCTTTTTGGTTACTTTTATATTTTATTTAAGTGGTTAAATTTGTCTAACTTTACTAAGGGTGTATTCTCTACAAGGAAAATGTGTTTTTTTTTTTTTAAATAAAGAAATAAAGAAGATATGAGTTTCTTAGTTTATTATTTTTTGTGTTCAATACATAAGTAAAAGTATTATTTTAATAATATTTATATATATAATCTAGACAAATACTGAGATGAGTGAAGCAACGTATAGGTTTGGTAGGGATGGAGGTAAAACGAATATGAGGTTTATTAAAGGAAATGTTCGTGAAAGAAGTATAACGACTATTTTGAAAAACTATCTTTCAAATTTTATAAATATAAATGACTCTCTTAAACTACTTGAAGAAAATTACAAATATAAATAACATGGGCTTTATAATATCCTGAAACAATTAGTTTTCTTATTTTCTTTTTTCTAGAAACGATAAAAATCTTTCAAAAATTTATCCATTTGGAATAAAATAATTTTATAAACCAAGGTATTTTGACCCATGCTTGACTACATTTTATTTTTTTGCGTGTGTTAATAAAGGAAGGTTCACGATATGTAACAAGTAATAATAATTGGAACAAACCAAAAAAAAAGTGATGGGATAAACACTTTGCTTTCACTCTTCAAGTTTTTTTTTTTCTTTAAAATTTTTCTGTGGAATGTCAGTTTCATGACAGCTAGTAAATAGTTAGCTAGATGGGAAAAAAAATTCTGGAATTTTATTACATTATTGATATGATATTCTTGCTTGCTATATTCATTGTATTGTTGTTGTATGAAGATTAAGGATAATAAGCCAAATATTGACGAGTTAGAGTTCATTGCTCAAACGGTCACTCAATTAATAGATGAACGATTTCTCTTTCTTTTTTTTCGATATAATGAGAAGAAATTGTAAAGTTAAATCAAGGGCTAGTTCACTTTGTAAGAATTTTTTGTTTTTTTTTATTGTTAAAGGGGTGAGTTCAAATTTTTTATCAGTTATAACTCAATGTAACGTTTTATTTTTCCTTCAATCAATGGAACCCAAAAAAAAAACTTTAATGATATGTAGTAACGACCTAAATAAATTATCTATCTCATTGAAGAGAATTTCAAAACTTTGTGGTCCAAGAATAACGTTCCATATTTTAATTTTTCTTCTACTTTTTTGGGAGTGAAATGGTCCAAAGGAAAAGAATAAATGAGAATTTGGTGAAAATTTAACTCTGCAAATTTAAAATTGTACGAATTACAATATATTCAGTATAATCTCATAAGTATGATTCTTCGATAACACTTTTAGAAAAAAATTTAGCTATCAAGAAGATAAAAAGTTACGTGAAGTGAAAAATGAGGTGTGACGAGGGTGTTGTGCATTATGCAATATAAGGCAATGCATGTCAATATTTAATATTTTTTTCGCATCTCACATCTGCTCTTTCCACCCCTTCGAATATCTAGTGCTAAATCAATTATCGTCCCTTTTCTTATTTCCTTATTAATAATAGAATCATCTATACTTTTTACATTGTACAAATTCTTGATGAGCATTGAACTAGTAGAATGAGAGAAAGCGACTTACTCACATACTTGTCACTAGAACACCACTTCTTATCCAACTTGTATGTGTTAGAGATGTCGTATCTGGTTAAGTAATAGATATATGTATGACTAGATAAATTTTTACTACTTATTTTGTATGGATCCTCCAAGAAGTTTCAATTAATTACATTAATTAGTCTAAACTAAATACACCACAGCTGTAAATAATTAATGATTCATGAACAAATTAAATCAGTACAGGCTGTATAATATAGATAGAGAGCTACTTTTTTTGTCCACTTAAAAGTGTTTTAAATGGTCAAAAAAGTTACAAACAAGGTCTCTTTATTTCCTAGTTAGATTTTTGGATTGTTTGAACAGTTGTTGAACTAGGTTCATGGAGAATTAATGTAACATATAGATTTAGATATATAATTATAGTGTTGTACAAAGTACAAACAAGAAAATGACAAAGAGCTTCTCCTTATTTTCTGAACAATTAAAAAAATAAAAGAATTTTGATTAACTAATAAGTAAGTAATAAGTTATTTATCGCTAAAGTAAGTTATTCATTTCTAAAGTAAATTTTTACGACAATAATAATAACATAATTTCATAAGTGAACAAAGTATAGAGTCATTTCCGATTACGTAACCTTATCTTATCTATCTTCAAAAAATTCAATTATTTTTCATTCATTGTCCTTTTTCCTAACAAGTAGCAAATGGGTAAAATGACAGGATGTTGCCAGTAGTAAAAGTTGTTGGTCTTATCAACAACAATAAGGTCATAAGAAACTTGCTAGCAAATTAAACCCAGTGTTATATATATCTTGCTGTTAATAATAAAGTGTACATTTAATAAAATAAATACTAGTAGTAGTACACTCATCTACTTATCCTTTCCTTTGAGTTATTATACTTTTGTCAGTACAATTGATCTGGTTGGCTTCCACTTACTAGTCCAATCATACAATAGAACAAAGAGTATAGGCCATACCAAATTCTTTTGGATGATAGAATCATTATATTCTTGGAAACTTTATCTCTACTTCTTGGAACCCCCATCCCCAACCTTTTTCAATAATAACATTCCAGACAGTTTGTGTGCATCTCGATTATTTTATTGAACACATATTATTTACTACTCGCCATAGATAATGGAAGAATTGAAATTCTTATTAAGAAATTCAAATTATATATAAAAAAACAAACACATTACGATGTCAAGGAGATACGAATGATATCTATTATATATATATATTAAAGAATAATTTTGATCTTATTTATAAAATGTAATTTTTCAGCAAAAGAGATTCAGATGAACTCCTGCGTCCCTTGCCCCACCCTAGCCTTGAGCACAAATGTTGTGTAACTTTGTATGTTAAGGCTATGACTAATTGAACTATTATAGTTTTGAATCGTGATTTTTTTATTTCATTGATCACTAGATCACATCATAGATTGTCTTCTTTTTATTTTTATTATTATTCCTAACAAACACCAAAAAATTCAAAACCATCCAATACCAAAACAAAAAAGGCTCCAGCTCTTATGTATGCTAAGCTGGCACCAGTTGTTGCCCATGCATCCCCACCCACCCACCCAAAAACTCAAAAAGTTCACAAGCTTTTTGCCCTTCTCTTTATAGCTATAAGCTCCTTCTACTCACTATAAATACTTGCTCCCTTTAAATCTCATTTCACACACAAGCAAAAATCATTAATTATTCAAAGTTCAAGTAAATTTTTAAGCTAAAAATGGGGTCTTTTACCCATTATGGGTTCTTGATTTTAGCACTTTTGTTTAGTTCTTGCATGGTTACTTATGGTGGAAATTTTTTTCAAGAATTTGACTTCACTTGGGGTGGCAATAGAGCCAAGATTTTCAATGGAGGTCAACTTTTATCTTTATCTTTGGACAAAGTTTCTGGCTCTGGTTTTCAATCAAAAAAAGAACATCTCTTTGGAAGAATTGATATGCAAATCAAACTTGTTGCTGGAAACTCTGCTGGCACTGTTACAACATATTACGTAAGTACAATTGATTTCACGTATGGTTAGTGAACTTTATCTATTATAACATTAAAGAATGTTTATGAAAGCTACTTGTAGTCCAATTATTTGTCTTCAAGTAAGGGCTCTTTAAAAATATTTGCAATTTTGAGAAAAAAATTGGGGTAGGTCAAGAAAGTGAAATTTGAAGTCATGTCATATTTAATTAGTATTCATAAGATAGGAAGTTATTATATTATATTGTTCACAAGCAAGTTGTTTAATTTTACATGTAGAAATAACCACAAATATGTAACAACTTGGTTGGTACTCATGTGACATATTTTTTTTATGTGGCCAAGAACTTTTCTTCTTTGGATGTTATATACAACTTTTTATGTGTGATAATAATGACTTCTTGATTCCCTATTCCTTTTCCTTTTATTTTGATTCCTCAAAGCATATTACATGTCACACTTTACAAGTTGTCAACTTCTTTTTTTATAATAGAATTATACTCACCTTAATTTATTCTAAGTTTTACTTATCGAAAATATAAAATATATTGGCATGAGCAGATCACTGATAACGTATAGTTACAAGTACACTTTCCAAACTATGCTAATACTATAAAGAATTTTTATATTGTTGACTTGAAATTATTACTAATAATAATTACTATATGCTATTGATCACTTATGTTGCCTGGACCTTTCTAAAATACTATCATATTTATATTTGTTACTTTTTGAAAAGTTCAAGCAACGTAGTTGATGACCTGGAGCCAATCCTTTTGTTACTCCAATTTGGAAATTAATAAAATCTAAGTAGCATTTTTACTAACTAATTATTGTGTTTTTTTATTGCAGTTATCTTCTCAAGGACCTACTCATGATGAAATTGACTTTGAGTTCTTGGGAAATGTTACTGGTGAACCTTATATTCTTCACACAAACATTTATGCCCAAGGCAAAGGAAACAAAGAACAACAATTCTACCTTTGGTTTGACCCTACCAAGAACTTCCACACCTACTCAATCATTTGGAAACCCCAACGCATAATGTAAGCAAATCCCTCAACATTATATTAATCTCTATATATAAGTATTAAAAACCTCTATTATATGCTTTGGAGAAATAAGGGGACTGATCTCACGTATGATCACTGAATTTTATTCACTAAACTATACTTTCATGTCTAAACTCTATTTCATATTCCTTTTCTTTTCAAGTATCAATCGTTTCATGTCTGAATGTGTAACTAAAGTAGCTGAACCATTTTCAACTTAACTCCTTATAATAATAAAGTTGCAAAACTATTTATTCTTTGTCGCGTTAAAGTAATTGAACTTTACTCAATACAAAATTTCCATCCTAGTAACATTTACTCATTTTTAATTTTATTTATTTCAGATTTTTGGTGGACAACACACCAATAAGAGTATACAAAAATGCTGAATCAGTTGGTGTACCATTTCCCAAGAATCAGCCCATGAGGATTTACTCAAGCCTTTGGAATGCTGATGATTGGGCCACAAGAGGAGGCCTAGTAAAAACTGATTGGGCCCAAGCCCCATTCACAGCCTACTACAGAAACTATATGGCCCAAAGCTTTAGCCCATCACAATTTTCTGATCAAAAATGGCAAAATCAAGAACTTGATGCTAATGGCAGAAGAAGACTTAGATGGGTTCAAAAGAATTTCATGATTTATAATTATTGCACTGATATTAAGAGATTTCCTCAAGGTTTTCCTCCAGAATGTAGAAGATTTTGAGTGGGGTATTTAGTTGGGTTTTTTTGTGAAATTCTTTCATGTGTTTGTGGTTTTATTTTGATAGATTGTTAGCCAAGTAAAATAAATTAATATGTTTTTCTTTGTTTTATTTTGTATGTTATTTGAATGTAGCTAGTAGATCATCTTGTATCTATTTTATTTGATATCTTTTTTGGTACTTTCAATATTAGTAATCTCTTCTCATTGATTCACACAAATCAGTTCAATCTGCCCATTTGACACTTGTAGTAACAACGAAGGAAAACAACATTGAAACATGATGTTAAGAGCAATTTTACTGATAGTGTGTATTCAGACCTTACTCCTAGTTGGGAGCTAGATCGGTTGTCTCCGATAGACCCTCAGCTCAAGAACAAGTATGTGAAAGCAGTTTGGGTTTTATTCTGAAGTTATTATAATTACAATTATTTCAAACTACTGGTTAGCCAATGATCTAGTTAATTAATAATTTGATGAACCAAGAATATTAGTATTCCTAATAGAAAAAACAATCTTTGCCATGAAAGCCTCCATTAACTTTAAGTTGGTAATGTGATGCCTAAAGCTATTGCCTCCATATTGATTATCTTAGATGTTCCTAAAAGCTCAATCACCCACCAACGCTTAGGTAGATGAGAAGACATCACCTATTGGTTTTCGTTTGTGTTAGAACTTGAATTCAAATCTTCATGACTCTCCTCGACTTCATTGACTATTAGGTCAAACCCTTTAATGCTAAATGTACTAGATAGCACACAATACAAAGAATGCAGGGACAATTACTCCTATGTTTTCTGTATATATCTAGGTCCTAATAATAGTCATGGCAACAAAGAAGATATATAACGATATAATATAAGTTGAAACTCAACAAACATCAACTTTAAGGCATGGTTGTGGAATGATAAATTTTGAAAATATAAAGTAATCTCTTTGCAGTATGATGACAAAAGAAGAAAATAATCTCATTTCTGAAGGAGAATCAAGAGTTATAGCTTCAAGCATAAAAATATATTTCTGGACAATGTCATCTATCTACAAGTCAAATTTGATAACACAAGCAAGGAACTACGCTCAGTGATGCTTCTTTCAGCTACGTTTTGTCCCAGCTTTGATATCTTCATTCTCAGGTTTTGAACTAGATGATTCTATCTTTGCAATAGCTTGTTCTTCAATACAAGTGGCAAATGTCACTCTTGGCCGGTACAAAGGCTGCAGGTTATAACACTGAATTAGTACATGTAAATGAATAGGAGATTCAAACTCCCTTCTTTCATTGAAGTACTATTTTGGACATGATAAAAAGTAGGTTTGAAGTAGGAATAGAAATGTAATAGCTTATTACCGGGACTCTGCAGTGATAGGTGAGTTCGTTATTCATTTGGCTAAGGAGCCCTTTTGCTCTTTGTTCTGCTTCCAATGCTTTTGCACATGCTTCTTCAACCTATTAAATGATATAATACTTTAGCAAGCTTGAAGATCATTAAATGGATAGCATAGAACAAACATCTATTTTCTCCTACAGAAAGAAATAAGGCCAAACAAGTATTATACAAACTGACAGAAAGAGCCACAGTTAATGAAGTAGTTAATCTAGTCATTACCTGAGTAAGTGGGATAGGAGCAAGGTTGTTTTCAGTAGAAAGGTGTTTCTCCAAGAAAATCCGCATATCAGCCAACTCCTTCAGCAATCCCAGAGAAACTTCTTCTGTGTCTTGCATCTGATTTCTAGAAAATTCAAAAGCTCTCTCAGCGTGCAGGCGGAATGATGCACAGTTCAGACAGTTACACAGACCTCTGCATCCCCTAGGATTTCTCTTTAATATCCCTTTGTTGAGAACATCAGGATGAGTAACCAGATCATATGATAATTCACTCTGAGTTGATTTCTGGAGACAAATAGCTGGTTTGAGGCATCCATTTTGGTTTAGATTATCATCAACACCTATGCAGTCTAATGGACAACCAATAGGCTCAGATTCTGAGATTTCTTGTATGGTCTCACTGATTTTGCTAGGACCATCATTACCATATCCTGAAAGATCTGATGGTTCAGTCGAAGAAGATTCTTTGATCAAAGCAACTGCGTTGAGCCCTCCACTGTCTGCATTGCTATCTACCAGCAAAACATCACAGCTGCTTTCATTATTGATAGGTATCTTGAGGAAAAGCTCCTTCTTAAGAGACTCACTAGCATTTGCATGAATTCCTACAGTGCTAGTCAGATCACCACAATTCCTATTTTCTTCATTACAATCTACCACCAAAGTCATGCGATCTCCTTCAGGACTAACAGGCTCATCTTTTGTATCCTCTACCCCATATTCACTTAGCAAACTTTCAAGACTGAATGGCAAGAGGTTTGGGATAGACACATTATATTCTCCAGTTGAAGTTTCAGGACTTACATTTGAGCTTGACGGTAAACCAGAAAAAATTGCTCCAGTACTAAAATTATTGAGACAGTCTGGTTCCGATTTTTCTGTATAACTTGTATCAGTACACTCTGTTTCTGATTTTCTTGTAATCTCCACATTAAGTTGTGTCTGGGAATTGGCATCATCATCAGGAAACACTGAACTTGGCATCTCATTGAACAATTGAGCACCAGAACTTGAAACTTCCACGGCGACACAAGTGTTCAAGTAATCACCCACGTCATTAGCTGAGGTGCAGTTCGGTTCCAATAACTTTGTCTCTTGTTCTTTAATTTCATCTTTCTTGGGAGAATATTCTTTGTTCCTAGGAACTTCTTTGCTCGCGGAGATCAAAGGTCGGTTGCACTCCAAGTCCCTCCGAAATTTAGGAAGTCCATTTTCACTTGAAGCACCTCCTAGAAACATGAAAAACATGGTCAGCCTGCAAGGATCCATTTTAAATACACCTAATATATGTACCTAAAGGATTAGAAAAATGTGACTTACCAGGATCATTTTTTGCAGCATCCATCAGAAACGGAAGCAGTCTTCTGTAGCTAACAGAGCCTGCAGCTTTGAACACCTTCGTCAGCCTAGAGCAAGGATTTAGAGCCTGTAAAAACAATTCATATAGAATTAGAGGAAAAGGGCCATTCACTTTGTTTTCTGCAAATAAGCATCATTTAATTGGAGAAATTCATAATAGCAACTAATTATTTTACTGTTATTTACCAAGTTGTTTCTCGAAACACTGCCATTTTTCCGGGGAGTCAAAGTAGACTTCTTCACAATGTAGCCATTTCTACTATCTGATGGATGATCTGCAGCTTTTTTCTGCATCTGCTGCGCATTGTGATCTATGCTGGCACCCAAGTCACTTGCTTTAGCTTTTAAGAAAATGTCAGCATCAGGTGGTGTTGTCTGGACACGTTCTTCCAATGCCTCGGGATCAAATCCTTCTGCATTGGAAGACACTCGAGGCTCTACCCGAATCTGGGACAAAACATCAGGGACATCATTGAGATCTTGCAGGTTGCATGATACATTGACCTCAATCTTCTGACCTTCAACACTCCCTAGTGTCTTACTGACATCAGAATTAGCACCAACAAGTTTGTCTACAGAAGAACCATTACTAGCCACTGATCGTAAATGAGGTTTCAGATAACTCGAAGTTGGATTGTTGAGCTTGGATGATGTATCACGTGTCTCAATTTCTGAAACATCTATGTAAAAGAGAATTGCTTTAACTCCAGTTACTCTAAGAACTTCAAAACATTGAAAAGTTCAATCCTCATAATCATCATTTTGACTCAAAAAAACAAAATTTAGAACTATACCAGAATAGTCTCTCGAAGCATCCATTAAATACGGCAGCAATCTTCTGTAGCTATATGAGCTTGGAGCTATGAACACCTTCCTACGCAAACTCGAACTCACAACCTAGAAATAAATAAATTACAATTGGAAACTTCCTCAATTTAATTTATCAACCAAACAATAACTTTCCCCAATACAATAAAATAACTAATGAATTGTTATGATGGACTGTTTTATTTAAAGAAGACACAAAGATGCATCATAACCCCTTGGGGTGACGCCTTTTCCCAGATCCTGCTAACACGAGATGTTTTGTGCACTAGACTACCCTTTTACACAGATGCTATCCTAAGCAGATTAGAACTCAGTGTTATGGAAAACATTTAACACACAAATTCCATAATCTAATTGATTAACCAAACAATTCATAGATATGCCAAGCCCCTGAAATAGTCATAGTATAATAAATACTCTAAACTATACTAACAAGGACCGCCAATATTCTAGTAGACACTAACCAAATTATCACTAGTTCTACTGGTTCAAAATTTCTCATAGATAAACATACACTTAAGCTAGCAAAATTTGACACAATGATAACAATTTAAGCTCGAAAGAATCAGATATCTTACTGAATTAGTCTTCGGAATGGACACATTTCCGCTAGAAAGCTCGATCGAATTTTGACCAGTACCACCCATATTTCCATTACTCTCGGTTCCTACAGTTTCATCACACTTTTTTACCCCACATTCATCAACTTTATCACCATTTAGCTCAAACCCAACTCCATTTTTCTCCTCGATCAACATGGATTCAGTTTTCTTCAAATTCTCATCATTCTCTAGAACAACAGAAGCAGCTGGAGAGAACACCCTCCGAGCACGAAGATCCTTAATAGGTGTCCTTGACATTTCACAGAGATCCGAAGAAACTTCTGGATTCTGTACAAGTACTCTTTTGAGTTTCTTCACAGGTGGATCTAGTTGCCGGAGCTGGTGCTCAGAGCGCTTGAATCGGGTCGAATCAGCCCGAACTCGACCCGACCTGTTACAATGCAAATAGATCTGAGATTTGCTCCGAGTGAACTGACCTTCCATAATGGAACTGTTTCTGCTTCCCCTTTGCTTTCTCTTCCGATCATGGCGTATCGGCAATTGCATTTTCTACTCTCTCTTTTTTTGTGCAATCGGCCGGAGGATTGTTAAGGATTCAGGTGAGGGATTAGGGTTTTGGGAGATTGGGAAAATGGTAGAGAAAAATAGAGATTATATGGCGGGAAATTTGAACTTTCTTTTAGATTATATGGCGGGAAATAATTGCGGGAATTTGTGTACTCTTTGGCTCCAAGGAGATTCCAAAAGGCGCTGCTTTTTTATGCAATATTTTGGACTGAATTTGAAGTCCTATTTTATTCTATAAAAAAATTATAGTTATATAAATATTTTGTACTGTTTTAATTTGAGTTTGAAGTCAATTTCAATTACAACTTATGATATAATTCATGATATTTCTTTTAAAAAGTTAAATATTTTTTCCAAAAAAGCTATGGTTAAACCATGGTGAAACTTCGTACAAAACTTCATCCATACGGACTTGTCAAGAATATTTAGAATCTAGGGGCATAGCTATAGCCATTCTAGGGTGTCTACTTCATCGGAAAATTACATTATATATATATATATCAAATTCTACATTTAAAGGATATATATTTAAAATTTTACACCCTTCACAAAAATTATGCTTTTGGTGCAATAGTAATGAATGTCCATTCGAATGAAGAAGTTTTGGGTTTGAACCCCAAATAACACTTTTTTTTTTTTTTTTTGACACTCAAACACCATTATTTTTGAACACCCATAATCAAATTTTTGGCTCCATCACTATTAAAATTTATAGTCAAACGATAGCTATATAAGGTCAATTTAACTAGGAAGCTAGGAATTGGAGTAGGGTAATAAAGATATCTAATTTATGAAATTCATGAATAATTTACACTTAGTTCCTAATTTACCTTATCATTAATTATAGTCATTTCTCTATTATATTTTTCAAGACATTATATTTATTATATTCAAAGGGTAATATAGCAAAATTACCTTTCTATTTATAATTTCTTAAGGGGTGTGCCAAGTCAATAGTGGACAACTATTATTGGACAAGGGAATATCTAAGTTATACTCCATCAATCCCTAATTACTTCTCCGCTTTTGAATTGACACACCTATTAAGAAAACAATTATTGACACAGTGAATTTACCATTTTACCCCTATTAATTATGAAGTTGATGAATTAAAAGCCTAAGATTTTCCAGAAGTTATACATTTTTCAAAGTAATTAATTAAGAGTATAATAGATAAAAAAAATTATCCTTTCTTGATTTGTCAAAATAGACAAGTAATTAGAGACAACTAAAAAAGAAAAAATGGACAAGTAATTAGGAACAGAAGGAGTATCATTTAACTTAACATATAGAAGTACATCCAATTATTCCTATATATGTACTCGATATCGAGCCATGTTTTACTCAACATTTATCCTCGAACATAACTTTGACAGGCTCCACAAACAACAAGGTAATCATGTCCTTAAATTCGCTTCGGGTATTTATAAAATCGCCCTCTTTGAATATATATGCCAAGCGTGCAAAATTTATAATTTGTTCGAGAACAAACAATGGTACTTCGGAAGGGGTGAGGAATTCCTCATTCATGTCTTTCCATGCACCAGTGAGTTTCTTTCGAACCTCAACATATGCCTCTTGCTTTGAAACTCCGTATTCTTTCATGTAACATTCAATGAATGAAGCTACATGGCTTCTTTGTTGTTCGAACTGCAGCAAAAAAAAAATTCAATATGTTGGAGTTGGATCAGAGGTCGCTCATGTGGGCTAATTCGACCCTATTAAGAAAATATATATAAATAAAAAGGAACAGAAAAGAAGCATATCTATATATAGAGGTCCACCTAATTGTATATTATAAATTTCAGTAATTTTATCGAAACACATATCTATTTATTTAAAATTATTATTCAACACTTACATCATTTGTATTAATATCGTCCTTTAATCTGCCGATTACTGATGAAGCTCGAAGAATCAAAGGCTCATTTATCACCCATTCAAATGTCTCTTTGGTAATATTTTCCTCCATAACACACAAGAAAGTTGTTGCAGCCATCATAACAGTAGTACTTACAATTGCAACTTTCATGTACTCCTCGCATTTTGGAATACAGACATCATTTAACCATAGTGCTTCCTTGAGATATGCTCTAGCCACTTTTTTCATCTAATAAAGAAATAAAAGATAATTGTAGAACCAGAGATTGTTGAAGACATAATTAAGTAAAAAATAAAAGTGTGTTCTCACTAAAAAAATAAATTGAACTTTTAAACGAGATGGTCACAGGTCACACAATATAATTCTCATGACATCGTAGCATAGACAAAGATCACGGTTCAAGTCTCACCGCTATGAAGATTTTTCACATACTTGATCAAATCTTTCATCTAAGGAGCGTTTTGAAGACATAATTAATTAAGTAATATTATATGGCACTGTTAATGTTTTGATTCAAAAGAAATAAAGCTAAGGAAGCTTACCTCTTGTTTTGCATAGTAGATACATTCCAGTTTATCTTCTTTGGTCAATTCTTCTTCTATTTCATCATAACGGTCTAGAAGGGCTCGATAAACATGTCTCAAATTGGGTGATACTGAATTAATGGCACTAATGTCATCACATCTGCATGTTAAGATTTTGGATTGAAGTCACAAGCTAAAATTTCTTATTTATACAAATAATCTCATATTAGTAACATGTACTTGACACATTTTATTTCCCTAGTCATCATTGAACGCGTGAGAAAAAAATCCATAAGTTTATATTTTACCTATCGATTGCATTTGTGAAAGCCACAAGTTCGTCATAAGTTGCATAAGCATCATATGTGTCATCAATAATGACGTATGTAGTGAGTAATTTTGTCATCATTTTTCTTGCGCGACTATGTTGAGGTTCAATGTACACACCAGCTACCCAAAAGTAACACTCCACCATTCTATCTCTTGCATATGGAAATTTCTTCGCGAAGTCTAAATTTTTCCACCACCTATATGATCAAAGATGGAGATAGAATTTTCATTAAGGATGTTCAAAGTATGAAGATCGAAATAAACTCACAAAAAAA
>JAJOOO010020474.1:0-30539 GCA_029582685.1 Solanum piurae
ATAAAAAAAGCAACTAGAGAACCCAGATGCAGAACTAGACAATAATGGCAATAACATACCATAATAAAAAGATTCAACATTCATGTTAATTTATTGAATTCAACAATAACAACTAGATTTTGTGCAAATAAATGATCGAAAAGATAGAAGAAAGATGGAGGATGATGGGTGTGATGGAGATGGAGATGGATTGGAGGAGATGAGACATTGGGAACAATGGAGAAAAAATAGAATGATTTAGGAAGATGAATAGAATGGTGGAGAAAAAATGAAAAGCATTAAAATTGATGTATTTTGGTGATGATTTTTTTAAAATAAAAATTATTCTGAAAAATAGGTGCGTGTAGTACACTCAGCAACAGAGATTTGGGGGTGACGTTTTAAGGGTGTCAATATTTGTGTTTAAAATATTCTAGGGGGTAATAGGACCCCCGTAAAGTATAAGTGTGTAGTTGAGAATTGGGTAATAGGTTGAGGGGGTATTTGACTGTTTTCTCTACAATTTATTTCTAATTCTCTAACCAGATTGTAACCATCACTTCAGAGTCAAAAAAATATTGCATTCGATTGCACCCAACTTCTCGATGGGTGTGTTTCCTATGGAGGTAAACATTTCCTAATTTTCTCATGTTTGGTTGGTCAAAACGTTTCTCCAGTAAAACGAGTTCCTTAAGTGGCATTCCACCCCAAATGTATCCTCCCCACCCTCCAAACATCCCAACCCCAATACCCTTACCCTTCCCATTCTCACGACCCTACCCCATCCCCTTCACCCCATCCTTGCTACACATACCTATCCCCCCAAACCCACCTCACCGCCCACACGTGCTAACCCCTGACCTCACAGTCTAAATTATATATAAATACTCTTGGAATAATATCTTTTGCTTACTTATCAAACACCAGAAAATAATTTCCGTGAAAAATATTTTCCTTTCATACCAAACACACCCATGAAATTTTGTTTTCGTGTCCTAATTTGACCAGTGACAAAAAAAAAACCTTTTATTAGTAGTATATGAGTTGAAATAGAAAATTGTTCTTTTTTTTCCTTTGAACCAAGGATGTTAAAGGGGAAAGAAAACAATGAAGATTGCACTACGATGCTTGTAAAACTTACAGCAGCACCACTAAACTATAGCTTAGGCGGCAAAAATTGGATATTTATTTTTCCCAACGTAACTTTACCGCTTCAGAAGATTAAGCTCCCCTAGCAATGGCTCTGACCTAATCATGGTCAATCATTCCAACAAAAAAATATTTTGAAGGTGTTTGGCTAAGCTTATCAAACTGGCTCATAAACACTTATTGACTTATCTACGCATTTGATGACATCAATAGTAGTGCTTATAAGCCAAGATCTGTAAGAAGTCATGATCTGGTCCACCCCTATCTTATGATTTTACAACTTATAAGAATTTTTGGTTTAAACAAACCTTTTACAATTTTATCCTTGATATCTTTTGTAGTTTTAGAAATAACTTGTTTAATAACATAACTTTTAATTATCTCTTTATTCTATTTCCATCATTCATCCTTCTTTATGTAAAATGGTACTTTGAAATTTATATATTTTGTAAATAATTTTAAGGATATTGCAGTCATTTTAATAGAAAAAGTGCTTATCAGCACCTTTTTACTTAACATGTTAAATGTTTATTATCAGTTTCAGCACTTTTATTCAACTATGTAAATGCTTATATGGAAAATCAATTTCAATACCTAAAAGTGTTTTTCAGCACTTGATGTTTATCAGATAACTCAAATGGACTCTTTAATAAAGTATTACTAATAGGAAAAAGATTACTAACTGAAGAAACGTACCAAACTGAGAGTAAGCAATTGAGCAGAGCTATTACATAAGGTATGCTAGAGAACTGTTCTGTTGATCTCTTTCTAATAATCCTTTTGAATGTAATCCTATATGTAGTGTCAAACTCTGATCATTAAAGTGTTCTATTAGTTTTGTTGAGAAAAAGAAGACAAAAAGAGCACACGTACAAACGTAACAAAATAACAAAAATTTCAAGAAGGCTTACATGGGCGCCATGAAGAGTAATACACCAAAAACATTTCCTACTCCAGGAAGAAAAAAACAAGAAAGAATTATAATAACCAATATTCACAGAAAACTTGGAATGAGAACAAGAACTAAGATGCATGAACCTAAAATTCCAAAAGCAGTGCGGAGAACTTTGATGTCTCTCATGGAAGAGATGCTTTTTTCAAGCTAGAACTGGAAATGTCCCCGAGAAGGTTACCATATGGTGCAGGCCAGCAATTTTTTTTGAGTATGTCTAATATAGAGCTAAAAGGGTTCCTTTTACTGTTGAAGAATAGCTGGCTTTTATTTGTTCATTGAGCAGTAGTACAGGAATTTTTGGTTCTTATGCACATATATTCCCACCACGTTTTTCACTCAAAGTAGTTATTCCATACTATCCAGTTAAGTAAAGCATGTACTAGCTTGATATTAAATCTTACTCTTAATTTGTTGAAACACACTCATAGCCAGCATATTTTGAAACAGCATAAAGTAATATAGCATTTATGCCATTTCATATACTCAAACATGGTTATCATTTCATTTATATTCAAGCATTTGTCCTAAGCAAGGATACTTGAAATTCTCAACCTTTTCTTAAGCTTATGATTATGTCGAAAATGCAATTTTAATGAAAGCTAGTCCTATATGTTAGGTTATCACTCATTTTATGTCATCCAATTTACTCAATCTCAACTCCTTCATCAAATTATGGAGACAATACATATCTAAGGATTAACAACCAATAAAACTCAAAAAGTTTATCTAGTATGTATACCATAGGATTCACAATACCTGATACCTGTTTATTGGTTCAAATCCTATGTGACTGTAAATCTGTAACGAAACTCATCTATAGCTATCAACCAACTATTGTAGAATCCTTAATACCCATATCTGTTAGGATTCATAAACTACACAAATTCAAAAACATACCCAGTGTAATCCCACGAGTGGGGTCTGAGAAGGGTAGAGTGTAAGCAGACCTTACCCCTACCTTGGGAGGTAGAGAAGACGGGGGGTCATAAACTCCTCAAATCTTGCATGCAAATTCAAAATACTCAGAATCTTATACCATGAGTCAAGCCTTAACTCATGATCTACATATAATTCAGCCATATTCTTAATCCATCATGAACTCAAGCAACTCAAACTCTAATCATGAGTTTTATATATGTTTACTTTTACAAGTCATTCCAAAGTAGGTGAGTCCAACTTCAACTTTGAGTGAAACCCAAGCAAAGGGAATGAAGACCAAGATAGTTAACTTCGACAGGGGCTCAGTCCACCCAAGATTTACTCAAGTTATTTTAAATTTTGTTGTCCATGAATAGAAAGGATCGTAAAGGGTGAAACATAGGTGCATCACATACTACAATAATAAGCATCAGAAAATTAACTGAATTTTTCTACAACTGGCCGGTGAAATAATTTTTTAATTTTTTTTATAACTGTTGGGCCAGCTTGCACGCACCTCGACTAATTCCACATGATACTTGTCAGCTCCCCAGCAACAGAAACAGAGGTAACTCTATCCACCAAGGCTAGAACAAATGGGAAGAAATCACCTAGTGTTGTCTCTGCTGAATTGAACCTGAGACCTCATGGTGCTCAACCCACTTCATTGACCACTAGGTCACACCCTTGGATGCTAATCTCAAATTTTAAAAGAACCATAGAATAATGAGATATATAAGTTTTGTCATCGTTGAATAACTATTTTTCAAGATACTTATGATATTTTGTTACAAAATATTCTCACATGCCATGAGTTTGACAAAAAAAAAAATTCATACGCCCGTGAGTTGCAACCCAATTTTCTTACTTTAATAACTACAGATTTATAATCACTAACGTTTTTTCAGATTTAGGTGGAAAAAATGATTGACCTTTAAACATACTTGCATAATCGCTATCACCTCTTTTTTGCTTCTTCAACATCTTTGGATTCAGAGAACATGTAAAAAGTATAAAGAAAGGAGATTTATTGTAGGGTGATATTTATTCTCAGCAAAAGCATAAATACAGAAAACTATTTAATAAAGTTTCTTCATAATGACCAAAAGGCATCCACATTAAGATGAACTAAGAATAACAAGATTCCCACTAATGGATCCTATATTAACAATTTTCTTTTATTTTTCAGTTAATGAAAGAGAAGCATTCATTCTCTCTTTTCCACCACTATCCTCTCTTTTACTTTTGACTCTTAGTCTCCTCAGTTTTATTTTAATTATTTAGGAAGTCCTAGGGAGTGGATGAGTACTTTTACAGGAGGAAAAAGTTAAATTATAACTTCTTAATCAATTTGACTGACCAGGAATATCAATTGTCTGGAGAAAAAATGTTGCAACCTACATTCGCCCGTAACTATAGCAGTGCACCACTGATGTAAGTATGAGGCTTCACATGATGAAGAATATGCCCAGGCATCACAGTTTGGTAGTTTATAATGCACTTGCAGAGTCAAAACCAGATGACTTTAAAGCTAAAAACATTTGTGACTTACTATTACCTTGGTGAACAGCATACTAGCCAGTGAAAGTACTTCAACTTCCATATACTAGTGTCGGCATCAGATTCTCTTCCAACCAGCTTCCATTTTCAGCACTATATTTTCAACAGAAAGTTGGAGGCACAGCGAGCAAAAGAGACAGCATTTGCACACAAAAACTGCTGTTTGATATGTGGAAATGGATTGGATTCACAGGAGAAAAAAGACAGCATCTTCAAAAGCAAAGCATATCAATATGGAAAACAAACCATCAAGAAGTGAATATTAGCAGAGCACCAATCCAAATGAGGACATCCAAACAGAACACTTCTCAACTTTGTGCTTAACTTCTCGGAAGGAATCTTGTACATGTCCACATTATCTGAATAAGTACAATGACGGTAGTATCAGTATATTGATTAACTGTTGGTACTGTAGAAAAGCAACATGAAGAGTAGTAAGAAAAAGGTATCTTAAAATGAAACTATTGATGTAGTAACAGTAGTTGTGTTGTCTTGGCAAAAACAAATAAAAAAATGAGAATCTTGCAGTCGATCCATCCGCTAAACTCTAGTTTGGTGCAAATTTGGCCATCCTTCAACACCTTCCCGACCAACCCACCATCCTCCCATCCTGTAGATCTGTCTCAACTTTCTGATCAACCAACCACTCCCTTTTATTTTTTTGAAGAATTAACCTAAATAGCCACCACAAAACCACTTCAATTAAAAATAGCCAGTGGATGTATACTATATGTATAATCCATGTATATTTTGAGTGTAGTCGTGTATAACCAGACTACTAGAGTATAATCTACGTATATACACTAGGAAAAGTAAAGAGGAAATCCAGCCAGCTATTTGAGTAAGGATCCCTTTGTTTCAAGTTCAACCCTTGTTTATATGCTCCAATATAATCTCTTTTTGATATTATCTTTCGTTCAATTTAAAGTACGTTACAAAAGAATATGAGCGTCCAATTCAAAATAAGGCAATAAGTGAAATAGGACCATTATAAACTCCTTTAAAGTATAAGCTGACATCCTCCACACCTGTGACCAGTTTTGAGGACTAGAAGACAAGGGCAGAGCCAACTTATGGTAAGGGGTTCATCCGAACCCTCTTTGGCGAAAAATTATACTATTTATACATGATTAAAATTACTTTTTATGTATATATAGTAGATGTCGAACCCCCCCTTCGACTAGTTCGTCTGTTTATTTCTTCAGATTTTGAACCCCTTAATAAAAATCCTGACTCCGCCTCTGCTTGAAGACTATTTTTTCTGACAGACCCAGATCTTTCAGAAGTTCAGAGTAGCTCAACAGGCTAAAGTGTGGACGTGGAGCATATAGAGAAGGCTCAACAAGTTTGGGTGTGCCTGGAAAGAAAAAGTGAGCTCAACAAGTTAAAGAGTGGGAATGATGCAGAAAGGGAAGACTCAACAGGTATAAAATGGGTTTGGAGCAGAAATAGAAGATTCAACGAGCTAAGAAATATACTTGGAGAAAAGATTGTATAAGTACATGTATTAAAATGGTTGGTGTAGAAAGAACAATGTTTCGGATACATTTGACTCCAACATATTGTATCTTTTAGTGAAGATGTCCTCCGGGAACTAATTATTAAATTGTTGGAAAATGCAAGTATATTCTACAAAAGGACTATTAGCTTTCTGCTAAGCACATACAAGTTTACCACAAAATTAATTTTCTCCTTAGGGTGGTTACTTTTTGCATTAAGACTATATAATCCTCCAAAGCCCAAAAACGGGATTAGCTTCAACTTAAGCTAATCCAGGAGTCTATCCCCCCATCCAATAATTTTAAATGCTCATTATTTATGTTCATCAGGAAGCAAGATGACTAAGCAGAGGAAAAATGGAAACCAGACCAATCTTTGATGATGTCCCTTTATTTGTTCTGGAACATACTTTAGCAATTCTTCCACGGCCTGAGAAATAGTACCTTCATGCATCTCATCTTGCCCAAAATTTTCAATGCAATAATTTACTCTCGTGATTGGACATCACAGTTTCTCCGAGTTGATTCCTCTCCCTGCAGCCGTACTTTGAGAATTATCATATTTCATTTCACGAGAGTACTTAATTCAGATCAGTAGTCCATCCACTGTGATCATGCAACTTCAAGTTACATGTGATGTAAGATTTCACCCATGTCAGAATAATGCATATTCAAGAAAGTAGCCTTTGAGCAACGGACATTACAAAATCTTTCTATCTATAGATTCTTTTAGAAGCCATGGCCATTAAAATTCATTCGACCTCACATGATTTTAAGTGTCCATTTAAACACCCTAAAACTCTATAGATTTCCTTCCTCTGTGGGTGCTTAGTATCCTTAGCTAAGAACTCATGGACATTATTTCCTATTTGGATTGAGCTACAACCGGGAATTTTTACTATTCCCTGGTCTCTAGTAGCTATACGGAAGTTCAAGGTATCTTGCCACCGCCCAACAGAAGAGCTTAAATTCATTATCAATGTCAAATAACTTGGGTTGTTAGGCTCTTGCTCCAGGATCCTCCTGGTTAAGGATTCTAACAACTCCCCGTTTCTATAAGTTTTACAAGCAGAAAGCAATGTGGCCCAAATGACCACGTTAGGTTCCAAATGCATGCTCTTAATGAAACTCAGTGCTTCTTCAAACTTTCCAGCTCGGCCAAGAAGATCAATCATGCATCCATAATGCTCAATCCGTGGTTTAATGCCAAATTTATTCACCATCTGGTAAAATACCCTTTTCCCTTCTTCCAGCAGCCCTCCATGAGTGCAAGCTGAAAGAACAGCAATAAATACAACATCATCCGGCTCTACTCCTTCCAAGCACATTTTTTCATAGAGTTCTAGGGCGTCTCTGCAATGTCCATTCACTGCTAATCCTGAAATCATTGTAGTCCAAGTAATTATGCATCTTTGGGTCATCCTTAAGAAAACTGCTTTTGCATTTTCCATATCTCCACATTTTGCAAATGTGTCGATTAAAGCATTTCCTAGTGGAACTGATAAGTCAAATTTATTCTTTCTTATAAAAGAATCAATCCATTTTCCATGCTCATGAGACCCCAAATGTGAACATGCTGAGAGTACACTGATCAAAGTAGTCTGGTTGGGTTTGCAATTCCCATCAATCAACATAAGCTGAAACTTTGAAAGAGCTTCATCAAACATGTGGTTATTTACATATCCAGCAATCATGGCATTCCATGAAACAACATTTTTTTCTGGTATTCGATCAAACATCTTTCTTGCTGATTGCACATCACCACTTGTGGCATATCCTGACACCATTGCAGTCCAAGAGATTATACTTTTCTCTGGCATCTCATCAAAAATAGCTCTAGCAGTCTCTACGTCACCCAACTTTACATATCCAGAAATCATTGTATTCCAAGAAACATCATTCTTCTCCGGCATACGCTTAAAAACAGAACAAGCCATCTCCATGTTCCCAACCTTCAATAGCCCAGCAATAACCGAATTCCACGAAATCAGATTCCTCTCCGGCATAGCCTCAAACAAACAAAGCGCATATTCTTGATTACCATGAATCATATAAGCACCAATCATCGTATTCCACGAAACAACATCTCTATCAGACATTTCATCAAACACCTTACGAGCAGAACCCAAATTCCCCCCACATTTAGCATAAAAATCCATAAGGGTATTCTTAGCAAACACACTCGACTCGAAACCCATCTTCGCAATCTGACTATGAACTACTTCACCAGCTTGTAAAGCATCAAAAGACTCAAAACACCTCAAGAGAAAGGTAAATGTGAAACTATTAGGTGTAATATTTGATACCCTCATATGGTTATAAGTATATAATGCATATTTCAATGTCTTACCAATGAAGCATTGAATCAAAGTATTGTAGGAAATAAGAGTTGGATATTGTAAGCTTTCAAAGACATAAAGTCCATAATCAAGGGAAATGAAGTTTGAGGAAAAAGTTATGAGCTTTGGCACTATAAAGTTGTTATTCATGAGGCCATTGACAATAATCTGAAGATGGGTCTCTTTCAATTGTTTGCTAGTTTTGGATTTCTGTAAAAATTTGAGCAATTTTTGCTCCATTTTTGTGTGGGTTTTGGAAAGTTCAAAGGCTTAATACAGGTAATATAGTTAATTGAGTGCCAACAACAGGGAAGGTGAGTTCTTGGAAATTAAGGAAATTGCATTTCAGGACCTCACTTTTTAAAGATCTGTATTTAGGACCTCTTATTATTGTTATGCTTAATTTTGAATTAGTATAATTTTTATCTAATCGCACTTATAATATATTTAAATTTTAACTTTCATTAGGCTTTCATTAACATTGACACCCTTTTTCAAATTATTAATTGAACTTCTTGTATTATGTGAATTTTCTACACTAATAATCCCCGAAAGGTTTGAAAATTTTATCCATTCACTTGATAGAAGTATTGTTAAAACATTCCTTAGGATGACTCAATTGATTTGGAGGATGGTCATCCACCGGGATCAATCCTCATTAATGTCTTCTAAATCGAATTTGTTGCATAAGGCTTGCTTAATGTGGTTTACATCTCATGTGTGGTTTGCAGACTATATGTAGTGGGAGTTTATCTAGTGTGCCCAGAGTGCTCATAGGAAGGCAAGGGCAGAGGCAATCTATTACACAGTGGGTGCGCACAAAGTGCTCAAAAAAGGATAGGGCAGAGACAATCTATTTAGCGGTGGGTATTTACCTAGTGTGCATTTCGTACAAAACAACTAATTAATTATGTCTTGATTCCAAATTAGTTAGAATTAATTATAATATGTAATCCATATATTTGTCACTGTATTTATGTAATTTCATGGGGTAATTTGAAATACATAAGGACCATAAATATAGTTATCAGAAAATATAAGGACTAAAACACAAAAGAGACATATTTTGCGAGTCAGTTAATGGCAGTGAAAGCAAGAAACTTTATCCTTGCTTCTCAAGAACTCAGAAATGATCACAAACCCATTAAAGAATTGGTCTTACAGTATAAAGAACTGCATATCTCAAGGAAAATTCAAAGAAGCCCTTTTAACATATACCCATAATCGTATTAATGGAAGTTTTATAATGGGTGTTGTTCCTTTGGTGCTAAAGGCATGTGCTTCACTTTCAATGCTTAGCGTTGGCAAAGCCTTACATGCTGAATCTGTGAAATCAGGATTCGATTGTAATGTAATGGTGGGGACAGCGCTATTGGATATGTATGGGAAATGTGGTGAAATTCGGAGTGCCCGGAAAGTGTTTGATTATATGCCTGAAAGAAACGTGATAACATGGAATGCTATGATAGGAGGATGTATAAAGAGTGGTGATATAAAGACTGCTTTTTTATTGTTTGAGAATATGTCTGAGAAGACAATTGTGACTTGGAATGAAATGATTGATGGGTATGCGAGAAATGGAGATATGGTGATGGCTAGGAGTTTTTTTGACCGGGTACCAGATGAGTTAAGGAATGTTGTGACATGGAGTGTGATGGTTGATGGCTATGCTAGTAATGGGGATATGGATGCTGCAAGGGAATTGTTTGAGATTATGCCAACAAGGAATTTTTATGTCTGGTCGTCGATGGTTTCTGGTTATTTTAAGAAGGGCGATGTTAAGAGTGCTGAGGCCATATTTGAAAGGATGAGTATGAAGAACTTGGTGAATTGGAATTCATTGATATGTGGTTATACACAAAATGGGTTGTGTGAAGAAGCCTTGGAAACATTTACAAAAATGCAAGATGAGGGTCTTGAACCAGATGAGGTTACTGTAGTTAGTGTTTTATCGGCTTGTGCCCAGTTGGCTTTACTGGATGTTGGCAAGGATATACATGAAATGGTAATTCGGAAAGGGATTGAATTGAATCAATATGTTCTTAATGGGTTGGTTGACATGTATGCAAAATGTGGGGATTTAAGTAATGCCAGATTGATTTTTGAAGGAATGTTGGTTAAGAATGATGCTGCTTGGAACTCACTAATATCTGGTTTTGCAAACCATGGCCACTGTGTGGAGGCAATTAATATTTTTGAGAGAATGGCTAGTTCAGGAGTGAAACCTAATGATATAACATTTCTCTCAGTGCTATCGGCTTGTGCCCATGGTGGATTTGTGGAGGAAGGTTTAGAGATATTCTCCAGGATGGAGAAATATGCATTGATGGCGAGCATCAAGCATTATGGTTGTCTTGTAGACCTTTTGGGAAGGGCCGGAAGATTAGAGGAGGCTTGTGACTTGATAAAAGGGATGCCTGTCACACCAAATGACACAGTTTTAGGGGCTCTGCTTGGAGCATGCCGGGTTCACTCTGACACTGATGTGGTGGAAAATGTGCTGAAAGAGGTCAGAAAATTGAACTACATTAGTGATTCCGGTGATGATGCACATTATGTGATTTTTTCAAATATATATGCTGCTGCTGAAAGGTGGGAGAAAGCTGAAAGGATGAGGTTTGCCTTGTCAAATAAAGGGTCTCAGAAGACACCAGGGTGTAGCGTGGTCATGCTCGATGGACCAGAGACTAGTTTTATGCAAGTATTGACAGCATAAACTTCTAAAACATGATACTAAAACAATGTTGAGGTGATTGTAGTGACAATCAAACAGAGCTATCAATGCCTGATGTCGCGATCAATCCAGAAGAGGTGCCTTCTGAAGACTTGTAATATTGGTAACGTAAACAGTTTACAATAATCATTGGTAGCTAAAATTTGTTACAAAATTCATTCTAGAGGAAATTCTCCTCTCATATTTAACTGTATATACTACTAGAGGTGATGTGGCATTCTTATAAATAATTGTGATTATAGTGACAGACTCTTCTTCCTTGTGCATTCCACCTTTGCTAAGGTGCTATCACGCATGGGTAGATGTGTAAATTACACAACCCTGAAAGACTCAGCAATCTTTCTCAAATCTTTGTAATACCTTTTCCATTGAAGACCTGTGAAATCACAGCGAGTTGTAGGATTTGAACAATTTATAATAGCAGATATTCTGAAGATAGAAAGTGTTGATTTGGTTCTTACCATTTCCAGTAACATTGAACAAGTATAGGCGATTTCCAGCAGCTGTTGCTGTGATCATTACATGTGGTGGCTCTAATTCAAACTTGTAATATGTTCTTCCCTCATGCTCTGCTACTTCAGATCTTAAGACTTTACCTTCAACATTCTCTCCAATGACTTCAGGCCCAAATGCGCTAATCACTTTATCTGGAGGTCCAATTTGTTCTATGGTAGCTTCTTCACCAATTTCTACATCATATTTTGAGTAGAATACCACCAAGATTGAATCCATTAGAGACAAATTGAGTTGATTATATTTATTTGTTAGTATGTTTTACATGTTCATCCATATGTTCACCTAAGATCACTTTTTGTTTTAGTTCTTAGCTTCATTACTAGAATAGAAGGAAGAAAAAACATGAGATGCTTACCATCTGAAAATCTTTTTACAGGAGCGACAATTACAATGACTCTCCCTTCTTTGGGATTTGCAAATCTCAAGTCGATCTCTGTACCACCTAGATCAGCAATTGACACAGGGACCTGTTCAACAGGTGAAAACATCAAAAGTGGACCTGATTAAGGTATGTCCAATCATGCAAAGTTGATTAATATCAAGCTCAAAGGTAATTTCTCTGACATTGTCTACTGAAATACGTGCAGTTGTGAATAAATGGATTCCTACCTCTTCCCATTTATCAGGCACGGAAAAAGTATAAGGAATCATAGGACTCCATCCAACACCATGTCCACCTGACTTGTCATCCGGTCGTCGGTATGTCCTCCAACCTGCCTGAGCAATTTTGTCCTTGTTAAGATGAACATTTACTTGGAAAACGAAAAAGTACAAACGAAAAAGACACTAAGAATTCCAATCATGTAAGGAAGTGTTGCTGGATTTATGTGTTTTTGATAAGATTACATGTTGAACAAGTGTTCTTTCGTTATGTGGATGTAGTCTGTGTCAACATGCATTTTCCAGCTTAGAGACAATCTTTTGTTGCAATCCAAAGCTATGAACAATACCAATTGACTTAGTAAGAGTCTACTAATTGTCCAAGTTTATCATCATCACTCATGAAAATATCAATAAGCTTATTGCAGTGTTATATATGAGACTAACCTTCTTCATCTGGTTCAGACAGTCCAGGAACTCTCCCTGCTAGGAGACCTTGTTTAATTACAGCAGATCCCTCTCCAGGAAAAAGCAGTACTGATGAAATCAAAGAAGCACCAGATATAATAGCTGACCTCCTACTCAATGAGCCTGCAGATATCTCACAATCCCGGTTCATACGAGCATCTTCTTTAGAACAAGCAGCAGCTTTAATTCTTGAACACCCTTTTTCTGGAACACCACACGGAACCACATGGTGAGAGGGATTCATCTGTCTGCACAGATTTTTCCAAGAAAGGCAGCTACTGCTGTATACAAATGTCCCCATTTCCTCCCAACCGAGAAAGAAATGCGGTTTGTGACCAAAAAAAACTATGCAATATGGGGAACTTCAGTTATCAGATTGAAGCCCCTTTGATTATGTTGTTGGGTTGTCCTTTAAACTTATAATATGAATTCTTCCTCCTAAACTGAAAAGAGCTTATGATTGGGTTTACACCTAGCAAAAGCTGAGGTCCACAGAGTTTGGAATGTCTTGAGATTTTTTGTGGTTGTGGTGGCACTGATTTAAAGATTTGGTTTTTGCTTCATCGAATAAAGTTCTTGAAAGTTCTGGCTTTACATGTTATCACTTATTCACTTGTCACTTGCGGCTCACCAATAAAAACCATATTTTTGTGGTTATTACAATTCTGCAAATTTTGGTGAAAAATGTCGTATTTTGGAAACCGCATCTTATTAAATTGAGTATGAGATATAGTCATAGGTATCAATTTAAATAGATGACTTAACCGTACCAAATAACTAAGACAAGTTTTTATATTTTGTGAAGGAAACCAAAAGTAACACCAAATAAAATCGAATAAATTTATATGTATTACAACAACTTACCAGTGAAATCTTGGGGTCTACCCAGGCCAATTCCAAGTATAAGGAAGAAAATAATGAAGAAACCATAAAAACTAATAAGAGAAGCAGTGCAAAGCCTAATGACAATAATATGAACAACAAAATAGTGCAATAGACGAAACACAATAAACATATGAAGATACATATCAAAAACTAGTAAACAGAGGAGCTTAACATGTTAGTCTTCAGAATAGCCTAAGGAACCACAATTCCTGTGACAACTGACAACCTATACATCAGGAGAAAACACGAAAAAAGAATGTGCGAATTTCTTTAATCAGTGTGAAAAAATAATAAGAATAGTTAGTGAGATTTTCTTTATAGCTCTGGAAAAATTACAGATGCGACTATAACAAAAGCACAATTGATCTACAAGTCGTTAAAAACGTGTTCAAGGCAGAGGCATGGGTGGTTTCCACTTGCTGAATTCCACCAAATTTCTGTTGACTATAGTTCTATTATGGAGCCAGAAAGTTTCTGATGACTGATGGAATTGCCTTACTTTTCTCTGCAGTTCCCACATAATTGCATTGAATGCAGAGCAGGAATCAGACTCGGGTGTATAAGCGAATAAGCACCTGATCTTTTGACCCCTAGCTATCATTTCTTCAATGTCTTTATCTGAGAATAAAAGAAAGTTGTGTCGTAAATCCATTGGCTACTAACTTTAACGACAAGATGCTAGAACAATAATAGGCAGTGTGCTGACCTGGTATTGATTCTAGGTAGTCCAATAGTTCAGTTCCTATATGAGTGGATGGCCATTTGATTGATATCTGGGAATAGTCTATCACATTCTGAAATGGTAATTCTGCTTGGTCCGATAGGATTACTGGAACACATTCCTGTTTAACACAACAATAGCATAAAGCAGCTTAGGAAAGTGCAATTTGATAAAATTTAGTAATGCACACAAGATATGAGAGACTAACCACAAAGAAGGACTCATAAAAGCGAAGCGTCCATGATGATTCACCACGTGGAGCCAGGCAGAACTTGGCATTGCGGAGATGTTCAAAATATTCCTTCCTTCCTAGCTTGTCAGGACCACTGAATTTCAATTCTGGACATTCCAACTGTTGATAGAATCAAAAAGACCATCTTTTGGACGAAAAAGACATTATATGGAACTCAACTGGAAGCAAATATAATTAGTGATTTTGGAGAACTAAAGGATTCTCACACATGCAGATAAACTGAGAAATCCATGTACCTGGTAATGAATCGACAGAATACTGCTTGACAACTTAGCGAAACTTATGTTATCAACATATAGGACAAAGGTTGTTAACACTAACCTAAGGCAGTAGCAGTGGAAGATGAAATTTGACACAGATTTGAGAAAATTAGGAGGGTTCAGGATTTCTATGAACGAGTATATCTTTTGGAGGTACAGAAAATTTTCCCATTGGAGAAAACTACTTTTGAGATATTTACCATACAATTAATTCTACAACCCATTTCAACTGAAATACACTGGTGAGATGTTTATTGGCTGGGACCAGTTAAGGGAGATGTGAGAAACTGGAAGAACTTAAACAGGACATCACATAGAGTAAAAAGATGATTCTTATACTAGATATTGAGTAAAACACTTTTTGCCAGTGAAGCCATCATTCTTAACCAAGATGTGAAGCTACATACATCAATGGAGACGAGAAGAAGGTTACCTTGTCTGGGTACTGCTTCGAGAGTTCTATCAACCGAAGGCGACCCACCTTTCCTTGTGCTCGACCTAAATAGTTCGCTAAATGTTTCCTCTTTGACAAAGGCAAAGGCTCAACTATCCTAGAGCCATGAGTAGTCATCCCATCATCAATATTTCCAGGTATGATAATATCTTTCCATGTATTAAAGGCACTAGTATCTCTTTTATCTGTGCGATCCCCCTGCATTAGATGCAATGATATTCCTCAACATGGAAGACTGAATGAGAATTAACTTATTGAAGATAACGGGCATGATAGATGCAAGTGTGTTAAGACAACAAACATAGAGAATAACTTGATGAACCTGCTAATAGCCTCATATCTTTGGACAGAAAAATTATAATTTATTTTCTTTAGGCAGGTTCTTCCATGATATATTAAATTGTCACAATGAACCGACCATGGAAACAACATACAGACAGTGAGAGCGAGTTGAGATTCCATGAGAGACAGAAAAAAAATTGATCACTGCATAGTGAATGACAGCACAGCAACCATGAGACATTTTCTACGACTGCATATGAGGGGTAAGGATTATAGACTAACAGTTTGTAAGACCTTACCTCAGGGGTAAGTATTATAGACCGATTCAAGTATGTCGCCCACGATTTAAATAAATGAGCTCCAGCACCACTGCAGTTCAGCAAAAGTAACACGCATAAGAAAAAGTGTAATTCTCTCAATTGAAAATGCTACTAAGAGAAATTTAGTTGCACGTCTATTTGCAACAGCATTTAGCATAGGTAACAATGGATGATCAATATTTTATCTGACTGCAACATTGAAGTTGTGCTTCACATCTACATCCCAGTTCATAAGGTAGTTATTCCTGCCTAATTCAAATGGCAGTTTTGACAAATGCAGCACAACTACCATTAGGCGATATTTTTATCGGATTGCAACTTTGAGGTTGTGGCTTTATATCTACATCTAAGCCCATGCAGAGCTTAGCTATGCCTGTCATATTCATTAACCAGCTCTTACAAATTCCATACGTCATTGGGTCATCTTTCCTATCCATGAGTTTAAAATATCTCCATATGACAACTTATACCTTGGGAAGACAAATATGTGGTTGCGGCCACTGGATAACCTGAAATATGGCATTTGACTTAGGACCTGCAAGCAAAAGGTTTCGAGAGAGAAAGAAGATCATACATAAAGTAAACATATATGAGAGGAAATGGATACAGTGACATTTCAATTGAAGCTCTAAAGCCAAGCAAAATAATTCAATTATTCAACTATAGCAATAAATAGAACTTAGAAAGTTTTTTGACAGCACAAATGTAATTTTAAGGTCCTGAATTTTACTACCTTCACATAGGTCTGATTAATCTCTTTGTCATTCAGTCCCCCCATCACTCGAACACACTTAGGATAAGCAGGCACAAAGAAAAGGTCTGCCTCTTCTTTCTTTCTGGTCCGGAACCTTGACTGCAAAAGCATCCTATGTATCTTAACCTACAGGCACATCAAAAGAACAAGATATAGAAGCATTAGATAGTTAAATTCAAAACTATAACAAGAAGCCTAAAAAGGGAATCCCGGTGCACTAAGTTCCCGCTATGCACGGGGTTCGGGGAAGGGCCAAACCACAAGGGTCTATAACAAGAAGCCTAGTAGTGAAAATTTAAATGCTATTATTGGGTGACAACAATGTAATACTTGCAGGCTTTTACTTGTGTTTCCCTCAAGAAAAAGGAGCCAAAATAAAAATACTCAGATTTATCCATAGTTTGAAGAAAAAGTGGAGAGTAAATTCTAGCAATACCTTGCATAGACGGAGAAATTTATTGACACAACGAGTCATCTTTGTCACTAGAACTTTTGAAGTTAAGGAAATGAAATTAAAAAAAAAAAGGAAGAAAATATTGAAACCTCTTTATTGATTTCCAAATAAAGATAGAGAACTCGTCTTCTTGAGAGATTCCCAGACATATTCAACTTAGTGGTGCATTAACATAAGACCATGGCAGAAATAAGGACAGAGCATGGATGGGATATCACTTTCATCTGAAGATCAAACGGATAATGCCCGAAAAGGTCACTGAAGTTTTACATAGTTGAGAGGAAGCAGGAGTTCAGGCAGAAGACAGGAGTAGATGGAGAAATGTCCCTGCAAGCATTTGGTGGACAGTCTGGAAAGAAAGGAATTCCAGGTGTTTTGAGTAACTCAGTGCACAAGATCAAACAGAATTGCCTTCTGCTTATTTGTTTTGGTGTAAACAGACTTATTCTGAGGATTCTGTTGATATAGTTAATGTGCTAGGTACCATCTAATTCCTTAGAATCTCAATTGTAAATATAGTGTCAGTACAACCCATGTACTGTTTTGTTTATTTATACATACAAGTTACCAGTTCCAAAAAATAAAGATAGAGAACTTTTTTTGACAAGTAAAGAACAATTTATTCCATCAGTAAGAAAGTGATGATTTGGAGACTAAGCCGACGTCATTTACAATGCCAACTTGCACCAAAAGTGAAGCAAAAGTATACAACTATGCTCAAGGGTAATGACATTTTCAAATTTGCCTTCAAAAACTGCATGGTTTCTTTCCCTGATTCCCTCCAATGAGTCCACCATATAGCTGCTGGGGTGGAATGCCAAATACTGATAGTTGCCTCGCTGAGGTCTTTTTACTGTGCCAAATCTTCAGAAAGTCAAGGATTGGTTTTAATGTTAAGGTATTGAAGAAGAGTGGCCACATTTGATGTGTGAAGTGACAGTGCAAGAAGAGACGCTTGACTTCCACTTAACCTTCACAAAGTGGACATCTTGTGCACATCTGGTAGCCTCTCCTTTGGAGATTGTATTGGGTTAGGCAGGCTCCTTTGCAACTAACTAGACAGAACAATTAACCTTATAAGGAGCTTTATTTTTCCAGATTTTTCTCCACGGCCGGAGTAGATTTGGAGTAGAAAGGTTGGACAGGATCGCAAGTAGTCAAGAAACTTTACAAGTAATTCTCAAATGAAGATAGAGAACTACAAGGAAGGATTTCAAGTCGCTTCACAAGTTGAGGGACAAATGTGCTTTTCCTTGATAGTTCCTTAGACGTCTCTTAAGCAAATGAAGAAAACAGATATGCTCCCTTAAGATCCTTTTCTGTTTTCTCCTTTTTCAGTTTCCCTTCCTTTGCAACAAAGACTTAAAATTTGAAAAGAAGAGAGTTACAAATTATACAACCACCTCACACCACTTTGACTCTTAGATATTAACCCTCATTGTTAGACATGGAAAAAGTAATGTTTGACAACAATTGGACTTCGATATGTTTGATAACGTAATAACTGAACTTCGATATGCGGGCAAAATGCAGGCTCTTCATTCCAACTTAAGTACAACTTATGAAAAATTCTCTTGCACCCAAGGCACTAGTCTTATCAGTGATCTGACTTCAGACTGAAAGTTTCAGTCTGCCTAGTTTTGCTACTAGCTCTCGATAACCACATCTACATTGTTATAACTAATTTTAAATCATGCCCTCAAAATCATAACTACTCTAAAGCATCTTCATTCCAAGATAGCTAATACATGATTAACTTCCTTGATGATTCGCCATTTTCTCACTAATATGTGGATGTTAGCGAGCTCAATATGCTAGAAGTTGCGAAAAGTCAATGGGTGGAGCTGCTATTGATCTGGTCTACAAACACAAATTCACCCAAGTTCTTGAAAACCAAAATTGCAACCAAAGAAGTTAAACTTAAAATGATTAACTTCTACTACATTACACTAGAATACTTGATTATCCTAAAAAAAAATCTAACATTTCCCGAATCCAATCTGATAGGCAGAACAATATTCAAGCTAATATTTATTTATATGAACAAAAACTAACAGCAATTAGCCAATTCCTGTCAATTTAACTTGAACAAGTTTCTCATATACTGGAAAAATTGGGAAATTACCTGAGTACCCCATTGTCCTTTAACGCAAGAATCAGGCGAAATCTTCCCATCACGGCCATACAATAAGTGTTTTAACCCATCAATTTCATTCTCATCATACACATATATCTTCAGGGAAAGATGGGTCCCATACCCACGTTGTGGCCAAAAGATGGACCCACCCGAATCGGAGAACCGTACGACGTCGTTCTTGGATCTGTATTGTCCAGAAGTAGGGGTTGAGAAGGAAGAGGAATTGAGTGACTGGTCGAAGATTCTGGTGAGGAAGAAAGTGATGATGACGAGAGCTAGAGCGCCGATCTGGTGGGTGCGAGTGCATGGGGTTACGGTGTGGTGTGAAGCGAAAGGTCTGGTCTTGCTACTGTGTATGCTTGCCATTGTTTTGCTACTGAGCAGAACAGAGCAGTGAGGTGAGTGTTTAGTGTAGACGCAAGGAAGAAGATGGAAATGGAAATTGATAGTGCATTTTAGCAAAGTAAAAGAGTTAATTTTTTATATTATTTTTAGTATTAAATAATTATATAAAATAATAAATATTAAATTAAAGTTTTAAAATATCAATAATATGATTAATTAGGAAATATTTATATTTATATAAATTTTCTTTAAAAGTATGTCAGGTCAACGAATGTCAAGTGTTTTATTATCAATGAGGGGGTAAACTGAATTTTTTTTCTTATATTTTTACTTCTTTTTAATTATACCTTTTACTGCTATTTGCTTACTCTTTTTTTTCTTTTCGATCTATTGTTTTTCACTTTTCTATTTTTAGTATTTCATTTACTAACTAAACTATAAAAATATTAATAAGCTTTTAGAAGGAAACCCTTCTTAGCAAGCACCTTTACGTTAAATGAAGTGAGCATCCATAACCTTCAAATCTTGGATATGCTACTGCACACACTTTACATAATTATAAAAAAATGCTTAATAGGAACAACTTTTGAAATGTTCAATAGGTATAAAATTGAATTGAATATATAAGTGAAACATACGGACAACTTTAAGAAATCAATAATAACTTAAACCTATAGAATCTGAACTTCAATACACATAATTTAATTATTTTACATTCTTTTTTATTAATTAAAATACTTGATGTACTAGTGGTGTAGTACCTCAATGATATTATGAATACGATAAATTTTATACCGCGTTATTAAGCTATGCCCAATTTTTTATTGATTTATTTATTTATTTGATGGGAGGCATACTGAAATTTGCCTCTTTCATGCCAAAATTAATGATGGCTTCTTTAAGTATAAATATGCGTTTTATTTCTTCAATAGTAACTAATATGTTGGCGTCTATTTTTATTCCTTCAATAACTATTATGCTAATTGTTAGCGTCTAAGATTAATGCATCAACATACATATAAACAATAATCCTTCTGTCTTAAAAAAAAATTTGGAAATTTTACAAACAAATTGTGAACAGTACTTTAAAAAAGAATTAATTAATATTTTCTTAATTTAGTAAGGTGGACAACTAATATAAGACAGTTATTTTTGTATGATGATCAACTAATATTGAACGAAAGGAGTACATAACTTCAAGCTTAACATTCTTTTAATACTAATTAAAATGTACTACTTATACTATATGATCTCCAACCTTAATTAAGTAAGTAATACCATAACTCATAAATGTTATAAACTACTACATTTTATTAAAAGAATTACACACCTTTCTAATCTCTCCTAGTAATCCAGTCTTAACCTCAAGCCTCCCCAATTTTACCATTGCTAAACCAAAATCATTTCCAAATGATGATGAATTAGGATTTGATTTCTCTGTAATCTCAAGATAAGAATCAACCACTGCTCTTGTAATATTATCATCATAAAGCCTTGCATCTGATGCTATAACTGCAAATCCATTCTTTATGTTGTGCATTATTTGATCATCAAATTTCCTTTCACTTAGGTTATCGAGCGATATTCGAACGTTTACGTCCCCATTTTTGGGACATTTACTTCTTAATTCTGGGAGGAATTTCGGATTGATAGATGGATCTGCATCTGATTTTCCAGTGAAGTTGTATAATCTTTTAGGCATGAAAAAACAAGCTGTTGTGCCAATTGTATGTGCCCCTGCACAAGATGTTTAACACAGAGGCAGAGTCAGGATTAGGAAGATGTTTAAACTTTTAACATATCAAAAGTGTGACAAAAAAATGTATGATATTGTTGTAGCTACAAAACAAAATGTATGTGTTTGAGACTATGTTCAAAGTGTGGTCCGTTACGTTAAATATATTCTAGCAGTTTTGTCCTTTTTAGTAAAGCACTTTTAGTTTTGGTCAAATATTTATGATACTTTAATTGTCAGTTATATTTTGTATAATCATCTAATATCTAATACTCCTTTTAGCTTGAGTTGACTAATTTAGATTTACATCGCGTAAGATTCATTAAAAAAGGAAACACTTCCTACCAAGAGTTCTCCGATCCATTCCTTAGAATTTGAACCTGAAATTTTTAGTTAATGGTAAAAAATTCCTAGTTGATTGTTGCTAATAATTATATGATTATTTGTTACTTATATTATATCATAATCATCATACATACCACTCAAAATGACGAGATCCTTTTCTGTAAAGCCTTTGGTTTTGAATTTTTCTTTGAGAACTTCAATTGAGTCATCCACATCTGGCATTTTGGATGCAAATGACAAATCTGATACTCTTCCATCTCTTCTACCCGTCTCTACTTCATAAGATTCTCCACCAGCCTGATCGAGTTAGAAATTTTATTAAGGGTTATATAAATGTATCTCATGTAAAAAATAATAATTATATACTCGTATATATACATAAAACTAATTTTTTTTAAAACAGTATAGCATTACCATAACGACAGCGTCTCTAGCAGCTAAAGCGACAATATCAGCACAAGATACAACACCAGGACATTGGACTTCCAATTGAGTTTTGGCTGTTTGGATCTCAGCAAATCCTCCAAGCCCTTCATGTCCAAATGCATTTCTTTCAGCTTCTTTAACATTATCAATCAAAATTGATCCATCACAACCCTTTTAACACATTTCAAAAAGAAGAATTCAGGTTATTGGTACAAATAATATAAATTAATGTAATCAACTTTATGTCTAACTCAATCACAAAAAATAGCTTTAATTCTGTATAAGAAAATCATCAGTCTATTTCTTAACCAATGTGGAATTCTAACCTACCTTATTCACGTTCAAGCTCAACTCAAGCGTGGACTAGTATGTAGTCAAAATAGGAATTGATCGGACTTCAATACCATATTTATATATGATATTTAGGTCTAACTCAACCCCATATATCAACACATAAAAAAGAATGGCTCAAATATATATATAAACAAACCATAAGTCTAATCACCAATTAATGTCTAACCCACTCCAAACCCAACTGGAGAGTGGACCAGAAGTCAAACATGAATGAATCTGACTTAGATATGACACTTAGGTCTAACTTAGAACAAGAGTTGCCCAAGACCATGTCAGCAAAATATAAGTCCATTTTCCAACCAACTTGAAAATCAAGAGTTAAAATTGACATACTAAAATTTGGTTTAAAAAATACAAGAAAGAACCTGGACAAAGCAATCATGGAAATGGAGTCGAAGCAAGATGGCTGGCATTCTTGGTTCTCTTTGTGAAGCTTCTTTAACCATAGAGCTAACAATGGACTCTACATTATGGCAACTTTCAGAATAAAACCCAACTCTAAGTTGTCCATTTAGAGCTGTTATTTGTAAAAAGCAAATAATTGAAATTAATTTAATGAAACTCTTTGCATCTTTGTTGAACAATGCCATTGTTGTTGTTATATTAGAAAAAATGGTGGAGGAATATGACATGATGATAAATAGATGAGTGGGAAATAATAAAATAGTCCAAAGTAAATAAAATAAAATTGCCTTAAATAATAAAACAGGATATACTTTGTCAAATATCATATTTAATAACTACATGACTTACATGTCATCCATGCAACTCTTCACCAGCAAGACAATTTTTTGTTTTTATGCTGAAATTAATTTCTCTTCATTCATTTCACATTTACTCTTTCTCTTAATTTATTTATCCCAGCGACGATTATCGAGTTAGACTGAACTCGTATATTGGCTTCCAGCTATTGTAATGATCACTCTTTCTTGAAATGATTTTTATTTTACAAATGTATAGACTATTTTAAAATTAGGGGTGTTTACGGGTCGGTTTAAATCGGTTATTGATTAAAATTAAAACCAAATCAACTTAATCGGTTTTAAAATTATCAAAATTAAACCAAACCAAATATAATATACATTTATCGGTTTTGTGGTTATCAGTTTCGATTTGGTTTGGTTCGGTTATTCGGTTGTTAACCATACGCAAAAATAAATGAAACAATTCATTCAAAATGTCAAAAAAGTGACAACAATCCATTCCAAACATAAAATAGTTAGAATGACTTAAATTACCGACTTTTCAGTCAATGAATTTACTATCTATAAAGCTTTAAAATTCACTATATTGGACTAGAAGAAAGATATAATAACATTTTCAGTCCCACAAAGAATTGTCATAGACACTCATAAACATGAAATCAATAAGATAAATGTTTTCACCTTGGGGATTCTTCCTTTCAATAAGTAAAGTATAAAGAATAATTTAATAAAAACATATATATATAAGATCTTTAAAATTGTTTATAAAAACAAGATATTAAGTATGTATTTTAATAAAATATATGTATATAATTCATCGATTCAATTCGGTTCGGTTATTTCTTCAATTTTTTCCGAATAAAACTATAACCAAACCAAATACTATCGGTTTTCCAAAATCCAAAACCAAACCAAATCAAACCCAAATAAAATCGGTTTTATTTTATCGGTTTGGTTTGATTTTTCGGTTTGAATTGGTTTTTATTCAAACCGTGAACACAGATCACTTGAGATTAAAAATAATTAAATTTTTTTAAAAAAAAAACATAATTTTAAAAAGAAAAGAATTAATTGTCCAACAACTTAGGTCCATTCAAAGAAGTAATAATAAAAACAAAATTACAACTATGGTTACTTTTGCCGACTTCCTCACCAAAATAGATAAAGGTCTTGAGCTCAACTATCATGTCTCTTTCTAAAACAGCCATATGCTTTTTGTTTGATTTTTTGTAAAAGATAAAACAAATATTTATAAAGAGCATTATTTGCTTTTCTTATGGTCTAGTTGATAATATAGTCCCTATTTGTCCAATTTATATCATATTTGTGTTGGTAGACGATAATAGATACCTATAAAAATTAATTAAGGTGTCTGTTTTGTGGAAATAGAGTGATTCTATTCGTACACGATTCCTCCTCCTTGGTATATATGATGTCCAAAAATTATAAAGTAAGATTAGAGGAGTAAAGGAATTTTCACTCTCCTATACAATGCATTTAACAAAATGTAAGGAGTAAAGTTAAATTTTTATGAAGACGTGTGAGTTAATCATTACTCTGTTTATTTCAATTAATGTGATATTTTGTCCTTTTTAAGATTCAAATTACGTAAAGTTTAATTAAAATTTTAAAATATATGTTTTCATTATTCTATATATTAATAAGAGTAAAATTACAATTCATACTTAATACTTTTTGAATATAAAAATTTTGGATTTAAAAAATTAAAGTAATTTAATCAATTTAATTTCAAAAATAAATTAATTAAGTAGGTTCTTGAAAATCGAATAATGCTGACATAAAAAGTAAAATACAACATTTAGATATCAAATATCGTGTTTTAGTTGTCTGTGTGAAAAAATTGATACATATGCACTGGCCTATAATGAGCACATCTTTAGGTTAAACATAAACTTTACGTCGTAGGAATAAGCGGTGGACATGGTATGGTATTTAAAAAATTTGATACGATAATTTCAGCATTCGATATCTAAAGTACTATATCATTACTATACAAATTTAGCTCGGTATGGTTTGGTATATTTAATTTCGAGTTTGATATTTTACGATATGGTATTCGGTAACCATAATTTGTTTGACTTTGACTTACATAGTTACATATATTTATAACTCTCCATACAATTCATTTAGCATTCTCTTTGTCCTCCAGCAAGTATTCTTGCAGACCAATACGATGATCAACATGAATATGAGAAATTCATTCATTTATTTTTGAAAAATCGATCAAACTTCAGCGAGGTGCTTCATATTTTTTTATTTTTTAAAATTATATATAAAAAAAAAATAGGGCAAATTGCCCATGTTCAAGCGAGGGACCATTTGAGGTTAGCCGTTAATGTTGAAGGAAATCGTGGGAGTTTGAACAATTTATAAATTTCAAAATCGAGTGGCCTATTTAGAATTTTGCTTCAAATGATGATTCTTTTGACTTCGAACTTTGAGGAAATGTATAAAAATACCCATTAAACTAGACTAGACACAATTAAATAATTAAAAAATTAATCTTAACAGATTTTATATTACAGTACATAATACTTAGGGTTACATAAAGGGAGAGCATGTAGTTGGTTGAGAGTTTAATGGAGATAGAGAGGTATAGAAGTCTCAAGTGAGATCATAGTAAAGAAATTTAATTTGGGATAAAGTAAGAAAGATATGTTGCATGATTTCTAGCTACTTTCTTCGACTTGGCCAGGACATGATAATTTTCAATAAGAAGTGACCAACATCATTATACAATTTAAGTAAGAATTTGTTGACAATCTGTTGTGATAGCAGATTACTATATATAAGAGCCTAATTTAAGGGAAGGTGTTGAATTTCTATATCAAGTTGAAAAAGTTGTCAATGTTGGTAGAATCATAAGCTAATGTATCAAAAATTTGAAAAAAATAGTAACAATTAATCTCAACAATAAAATACTTAGGTAAATCAAAGAAAATATTTGAAAGATCATAAACAAAATTATGTCAGGAATCAATTAAAAATTTGAGATAATTACACGTAAAAGGACCTTCAATAAAACTCCTAATATTATCATCGTGTGAATTGTAATATCACATGTTCAAAATTCAACAATCTTTGCACTTAGCAGTGAGATTTCTTATTCATTTATAATACTAATAGATGGAAAATAAAATGATGCAAAATCATAAAGAAAATAATTACTTGAAAACAAGTTTTATTGGTCCACTAATTTCAGGTCTTCCTCTTAACTTATTCGACATTTTTTCCTCCTCCTCTCATGCTTCTTGTTCCTTTATTATTTTTGGACTACTAAGAAGAAGATTTTAAACTAGGGGCAATATAGTCATTTTCTAGTTTAGGAATATTTTGATCATGGTCGTATATATAGGACTTGTATTCGGTTGAATCATTTACTAAAACTGTTAAGGAATCGACATTGTTGCAATTTCTTGTAGGATTGCATGAGAGCTTTAAGTGGCATCGTCTTATTAAAAACACTAGGAATAACAATGGAGTAGAACAGATGCAGGGCGGACAAGTTTAGAGCTATGTCAGGCAGGATGGGATTGAATTTTATGGGGTAGGGTGGGCGAGTGTGTTGCTTTTAAATTTTTATTGTGGATTTGCAAAACTTCAAGCAACTTCCAAGCAATAAAGGTTTCAAACATCTGTGTGGACACTAGGTAACTACTTATGAATATGAACATTTGATTAAGAAGTAAATCATCCAAAAAATATAAAGAGGTAAAAAATGTATCAAATTTACAAGAACTTCAAATCAAGAAGAACAAATGAAGTCTCAAAACATACTGCATTTTCAATACTCCTAAATCAAAACATTGGATGATAATAATTAAGATCATGGGTTGTAAAAAAAAAAGTGTAATTACAAACTTCACTCACTTCAATCCACCCTATTATCATTCCTAACAAATACATGGGTTGACTAACTAAGCTTATGCTTTGGTGATCCAAGAGAAAAGTCAAAGAGTTCAAGGGGCAAGATCCAAGAGAAAAGAAAAAGAGTTCGAGGTGATAGCAAGGGCAATTCAAATTTTCTGTTAAGTTGTATGCATTTTTTTAAAATAAGTCATTATCTTAAGTTATAATCCTTCGATGTGACAAGTTACACTTAATCATTATCATATCGATTAATTCAAAAAAAAAGTTACAACTATTGAAAAAAAGACATATATATTATAATAATGAACAAATAAAGAATTTAAAATTACAAAAGTTTAAAAAAAAAAAAACTAAAGTTAACATTAATTGTACCACAAAATAATGGGAGTAAAGGAGCATAATGTCACCAATGATTTTGGAAAGGTTGCATTATGAAATTCAACACAAGTCACTAATTTCACATGGTGTGATGTAGTAGTATTATGACACTTCAATAAAAGCTATTTTTTAGAATATTGAAATTCTCTAAAAGATCAATAATGACTTATTTTGATTATTCACATAAATTTGTATTTTATTATTCATAAAAATATTTTACATAGTATTATTTTAATAATATTTATATTATTCTACACAAATAGATATTACATCTCTCGATATGCACGTGTCGAAAAATTAGTTACTATGTAGGTAATACACTACAAGTTTATAACAAAATAATCTTTTAATAATATTTATTTAATGACCAAAAAAAAAATTGCCACCAATTTGCTCAATGAATAAGTCAATTATCAAAGGGCAATTGAATATTGTCTTATTTTATTTTTATTCAGACTTAGAATCAATTTACTCAGTTACTTTTCTATCAAATAAGGCTTTGATTGATATTGACAAGAAATACCACTCTTAAATCTTCTTTAACAACTGTATTATTTCTATCGTTGACAAGTCTCTATCAAACACTATAACTATTTCTATTTCTATTTTTGATGAAAATAACTAGTAAGTTTCTCTATTTTCTATACTCCATCTCATTCTCAATGCAATTGTTGTCGCTAATAATTATAATCAACACATGCAACTTTAAATGCAATAACTCAATGACTACTAAAATAGCATAGAATAAATAAATAAATAAAAAATAATCATATGTATCTAATTAAATTTAAAATTATTCATTTTCATAGATTCATAGAAATTTTAATTATAGTGACATCAACAAATAAGTTATCGTTGAATCACCAGAATTTATTAATATTTATCGTTCCGCAATGATTATATTAAGACGTGAAGGAAGAGCTCATCTTATATAATAGTTTTTGTTGATGGTTGTTCTTACATATTTCTTGTTTCCTACAATCTTTCTTGATAATTTGTTGATTGTATATGTTATTTAGGTTATGATTAAGATCTCTTATCAATAATCAATTTTTTTTTGGGATATATGTTCTCCATGTACTTCATTTATGTATTTATTTACTATCAATACATGTAGTATTTTTCTAGTTCCCTCATTCATAAAATATGTAATATGCTATTTGTATATGTGAGTATATAAAATTCTTAAACTAACTCTTTTCTATTGTCATTTTTTAAATTGTAATAACAATGTTTTCAACAAATTTTTTCTTACACAATGTTGGTATTAAATATTATCTTTTATTAAAATTATTTGTATGTCTGAGTATATAAAATTCTTAAACTAACTCTTTCTATTGTCATGTTTTTAGGTTGTAATAACAATGTTTTCGGCAATTTGTTTCTTACACAATGTTGGTATAAATATTATCTTTTATTAAAATATTAAAAATCGCTAACTAAGAATAATATTTAAGTAATTAAATTCAATTTTTTTCTAATAGAGAAATGTGCTTTGTTTGAAAATGGGCTTTATATATGGGATGGATCAAAAGACGATCCATGCTAATTATTAGTAATATAGTTTTCATCCATTAAAATATAACAGACATTATTAATAGCATGAAAGTGATTATGTAATCCAAAAACAGTTGGTGATTTAGAATTCTTGAATATAATGGATTGGAATAGAACTGCAACTTGTAAATATTTTTGAAATCTTTGCTTGAAGAAAGATTAACTATGGATCTAATGAATTTATGTATATTATATCGGGGAGTTAGGGGAGGGGGTAGGGGGTGGGGGGTTACTGTTTGGCACGCAAATGCTCCCCAAACATCTTGGATGATAAAGAAGATACTCAAGATTAATAATTTTTTTGAATCTGCTGATTATAAGGAATATAAAGTGACCATTATGATAAAATCTAGTATAAAACCAATATACTCTAAACTGAGAGGAGACTATACCAAAATAGACTAAATAAGGCAAGTGCATAACAATCATGGAACCCTAAAATAAAAGTTTGTACTATTTCTAGCTTCTTGAAAGAGACTGTTGAGCAGAGATAAATTAGTGAGTGTTCGCAACAAATTTTCGTAAGCGCTGAAAATCGACTGCAAGCAAAGTAAATAAAAGAAAAATGTTATTTTTTATTGATGAATCGTTGTGAGTACAATTATGTTGTTCTCTTGATTCTCTCTCCTAAGATTCTCCAAGATTCGAGGGCCTTCAGTAACGTATTTCTCGAAATGTTGGATGATGTAGACTTCCTTGAGATGTTGTCGATCTCCGGGAACGTCGGAAAGCGCTTCGTCGTTTCAAGTCGATCTCCGGGAAGAACTCCGTTGATGACTCCTTCGAAGAGTTATGTAGTTGATGGTGTAGCTTCCTCCAATTGCAGAATGCTTGTTGAAGAGTTTTCTTGATGCCCCTAGAATGTCATGTCCATCCCCTATTTATAGTTGTAGGGGGTGGACGGTGGACAAGGTTGCATATAATTGGCCAAAGGATGTCATTTTGACACTTGGCATGTTGTGATTGGTTCTTTCACTTGATTGGGACTACCACCTCATTTGGACACGTGGCGCCGCCTTATTGGTCTTGGATGCCTAGTCACTGTGACATGTGGCATGAATTTAGGCTTCAAGGTGAAATGGACCTTGGATTTGAATTTAATAAAATAGACTTATTTATTTGTAAAGCCCAAATCATTCAGCCCAAATGAACATGGATTTAATTCAAATTTCGTATGAATTTAACCCAACACAATTTATGTGTCTACAGATGCCCCTTACTTCGAGACTTGTCGACGTGTAGGCTTGCCGAAGTTTGGTGACAAGACTTGAAGTATTCATGAATGTGTTTTCATTTTTTGAGACTTGTCAACGTGTAGGCTTGCCGAATTTGACGACGAGAGTTGGAGTCTTCATGAATGTGTTTTCCCTTTTTGAGACTTCAAGAGTATTTATTTCTTGTCGTCGTATTCTAACTAGGCCACTACAAATGATTTGCTTGTAGTGATCTGATTTTTTAAAATTTTTTTTAAACATTCTTGCTCGACAACCACGTGGACTCTCTATATTGATTTCAAATAGATGGGTCTAGTGAGTAGTAACATATTTTTTTTGTCTGATTTTCCTTG
>JAJOOO010020475.1:0-43496 GCA_029582685.1 Solanum piurae
TATAATATTTTTAAAAAAAAACATAAATGCTTTTAACATTTAAAAACTTGATTAGAAGAATTATAGATAAAGGTTTTTTTTTTTTAATTTTGTCAATACAATCGCTTCTGACCTTTTTATATAACAATAATCTTCTATAACAGTTACTTTTTTAGAATTATTTTTTTATATTATGTTATAGCGATACATATTCTTTATAATAATATTTTTTTATGACAACTAAAAGACATTCAAACAAACGATATTGTTATAAAAATATTTGATTATATTACCGAACAAAGATGATCAAAGATTACAAATATTATCACCAATCATAGTATTTGGTCAAAGTCCATGATGGTGGATTAACCTTATAGGCTAAGTAGAACCCATCTGATTTTACCAACCAATAACATGTATCAGTTTGATCACCTTTTGCTTGTTTAATACATGCAATTGAATCATCAAATACATTAAAAGTTTTTTGTTTTCCATCCCACTCAAAATCACAATAAAAAAGAGTAGATCTAATAAAATTCTCATGAAATTTGAAACTCCAATTTTGTCCCGGAAGAAGTTCGTGATTTCCAAGATCATCATCCTTAGATTGACAGTGAAAATTCAATTTTACACTTGGATTCTCCGGGAGAGCACTAGCAATATACACATGATATGTTCTTTGTGAGAGACTTGTAACTTTATGGAGAGTGAATGAAAATAAAAACACGAAAAATAAAATTTTCTTCATAGAGAAACTTATTTCAAAATGTATTTAAAATTTTATTTTATTTTCAATTAGAGAAGTTGAAGTTTTATACCTATATATACTTGGAAGTTGGGAAGTTGGAAGTAATTACATCTTGACCTGATTTGCAAATCCAAAATAAATTTAATGTTTTTACCCCTTTTGATGAATGAACCAAAAACAAATTTGTTTGTAACGAAGTTTATATTCAACAAATTTGTAGACATTATTTAGGGAAATGAAGAATTAAATTAGAATTTATCAAAATCAATGTTATGAGCTTTCAAAATAAAATGAATTTTTCACAAAAGTTCAAGTAAAAACTTCTAAGCAATTCAATTCATTTTTACCATATCAATTGAGCATTCTAATTTACAGAATAATTATCTAAACACTTACAAATATATGTATCATATCAACATCGGATATCCACCCAACATAATATAGACGAGTTAAATCTTTAATTGCTAGTTATGATTAAATTATCGTCTATCAAACAATTACATTATTTTCTTAGGTCGCCAAATCCCAAAGTGAAAAGTGATGTTTTATAATCACTTACAAATTAAATTAGATAAAGTATAATACTTCTCATATGTAAAAAATAAATACATAATACATAAATATGTTATTTAACTTGATTTTAGCGGACATCTATGCTCTCTAATTTTGAGTAATATAAGTTGACACATAATTTATATAAAGTTTAACGAATAAACAAATACATTCTATATAATATAATACACCTAAAGGCCTATAGATAGAAGCCCCATAAGATTGTCGATAGGCCGTGAATTGACACGTAAACCGTCAAGTAGAACACATATATCTAAAAAGACTATACGTAGAAGCCCCATAAGATTGTCGATAAGTCGTGAATTGACAGGTAAACCGCCAAATATGACACATATATCTAAAATACCCTCATATTTCACTTCTTCTTCTTCCTCCCCGAAACACCTTAAACCCTAATTAAAAACCCCTCAAAATCTAGGCTTTTTTTTCTAACACATTTCTCAGCAAAATGGGGAAAAAGCAGCAAAAAAAGGTCCAAAATCAAGAAGAATTGTTGAAAACATTGGGAGATTTCACAAGCAAAGAGAATTGGGACAGTTTTTTCACTATCAGAGGTTCAGATGATGCTTTTGAATGGTATGCAGAGTGGTCTCATCTCAAAGAACCACTTCTCTCTAATCTCACAATTCCATCATCAAACGACGCCGTTTCTGCGAAAGAAATTCAAATTCTTGTTCCGGGTTGTGGCAATTCGAAGCTCTCTGAGTATCTTTATGATGAGGGATTTTGTAATATTACTAATGTTGATTTCTCTAAAGTAGTTATTTCGGATATGTTGAGAAGTAATATTCGGTCTAGACCTGTTATGAAATGGCGCGTCATGGACATGACGAATATGCAGGTAGATTGTTGTGTTATATTGGAAATGGTTAATAGCAGCTCAATAGAATAGGTGGTCTAAATCCAAAATATCTTGTTATAATTGTTGTTGTAGAACATGGTCGGTGAGGATTCATACAGTCTTATTGCAACTGAGGCATAATTGTTATGAATTTATATTGAGTAACATGTTCAGTGAGGATTCAAATGGTCGATCCTAACTTGTTTGAGTCTGAGGCATCGTTGTTATTGTTTGTTAATTGGGACATTCTAAGAAGTTTGATGCCTTTTGGTAATGTTATTTGATAGCTTTCACAAAATTAAAAGATTGAATTTTTTATTTTGAATTTGGATGGTAAGTTTTCTCTATGGAAGTAGATAGGCTACTTTGAAGTTTTGGAACTTTTGAGTTTGCAAATTCAGTTTTTGAGCTTTTGTTAGAAGGTTTATTTTGAGTTAAATCTTGAAAAAGCTTACCTTTTTAAAAAAATATCGGAACTCAGGTTTTCAATTTACAAAAACTGAAAAAACTCCAAAACTAGTATTGAATTAACAGTCAAATGGTGCCACATAAATGGGATATAGAAAGTATAGTTTTTAATACAATAGAATGTATATCATGCATTTTCTGCTGTCTAGAGGTCAAAATTTGTCATTTTTTTAAAAACAGGTAATAGTAAATTAGTAATGTATTATAACATGAAGTGTAAATCTGTCACTAAGATGGTACCAGGAAAAAGCTGTTATCTTTAAGCAGTAGATGAAAGAAAAAGGTACCATTTAGTGACAAATTTTAGCTTTCCCGTAAATGTTGGTGGGGCAGAAATTTAAGCATTTGATGGGACAAGAATCGCGATGATAAAATGGTGTAACTACCAAGTTTAGGATAAAGATACATTTTTAAGAGAGGATGAATGTTCCCACTTATCAAAAGAAACCAATAAAAAAGAATGAAAAAGAAATAACAGTAGTACTCTGTTTTGCTTTGGGGACATAAATAACCTGCCATGTCCTGTTTCTGGTGCAATGTTGCTTACTTGTTGGCTGTTTGTCAAGGATGCTTCTTAATTTGCAAGATGTTTCTCATGTTTAATAGTTTTTTTTTTTGGACTATATTCTCCTCTAAACTATTTTTGTTATGATTTAGTTTGCAAAGGAGAGCTTTGATGCCATTCTCGACAAGGGAGGATTGGATGCTTTAATGGAGCCTGAGCTTGGATCAAAGTTAGGAACTCAGTATTTGTCTGAGGTGTTCTAAAAATAAAACTTGATTCTCATTTTTTTTGATGTATGCTCTCAAAATATTATTGTTTTCTATTAGGCAAATGATCAAGTCCTCTATGTTCTGACTCATGCCTAAATGTCCTGAAACTGACCAGGTTAAAAGATTGCTAAAAGTCGGGGGGAGATTTATTTGCCTCACTTTGGCTGAATCTCATGTATTAGGTAATCAAAATCTCTCCTGGCATATTTATGCATTTTGGCTCCTTATGATTCAACCTATACCTGTTATTGTTATACATTGTTCAAGAATGATCATTCTATTGCTAAATCCTTCTCTTGTAAGGTTTACTCTTCCCAAAGTTTCGGTATGGGTGGAAGATGGGGATTCATCCCATTGCTCTGAAACCATCTGACAGGTCGAGCCTACAGACTTTTATGGTGGTAGCCGAGAAAGAAAATTCTCCTGCTTTGTGCCAAATATTGTCAACTGTTGATCAGTCGTCCTTTGGTGGTCCAAAGAACCAGGTAAAGGCTTTCATCCCCTTATGCTATTTTCAATTGCTGGCTCACTAAGAATGCTTATACATACATGTGATTCGTGATGAGATCTTGGGATGCTATTCTTTCTTCTTTACAGGTTCATGGACTCTTTCAAGCACTTGAAGATGAAAATAAAATACGTGCAGATTATTCCAGTGGTTCTGATATAACATATGCACTAGAAGACTTGAAAATCGGAGTTGAGGGAAATCTGGCAGAGCTTCGTCCAAATCGTAGAGTTCAGCTTAGTTTAGGTGAACCTGGGGTTTCCCTTTTCTGTTACAGAGCTGTGCTTCTTGATGCCCAAAAGGACTTTGGACCTTTTGCATATCAATGTGCTGTGTTTCTTGTACCAAAGGTTTGTTTCCTCACTTTCCTCCACTTTCATCAAGTTGCTTGTTAAATTATTATAATTTTCCAGTGTTTAAGCTGACCCCTCTTTTGGAGTTCCCTTTTCTTCTGGTAGCTGGTGTTCTATTTATGAAGAAAAGATTTAGACTCCCTTTAGTTTCAATGTCAATAACCTTATTTGACATGGTTGACCTTTTAATGAATCAGAAATTGGTACTATGAACACTGTTGGAGAAAGAGATGGAACAGATATTACTTTTTAGATTTTCGTCTAATTAATTTTCTAACAAGTACCACATTGAGAACCTCTCTGTAGATGGATGGTAATATGCCGGTTTGGAAGATGACATAATTTTTTGTTGTATTATAATATTCCCAGTATGGCCTATGAATTTGTATGTTATAATTTATATTTCAGCAAGTAAATTATTGCCCTCTTTTTGTCTGTTTATGAACAGTTTCATGTTGGAGGTAATTTCCATTTCTTGCTAATCATGTCCTTGTTGTTTGTGCTGCCAATATTGTGGGGAAGTCATGTTAAATGGAAATGAAAAAGAAAATTTTAACTGTCGACCTAATTTGATGTTATGTTTTGTGACTCTATGTCCTTAGATCATAGTTCATTAGTCTTTTTTTTGAGACGTATAAGAATTTAACTGATATTTAGATTTCAGACTCGAGCTCATGAGTGGCTGTTCTCTTCAGAAGAAGGACAATGGGCAGTTGTAGAAAGCTCTAAGGCTGCTCGTTTAATAATGGTACTCATTCATTAAAATGCACTTGTTTTACTATTTTATTATCTTTGTAAAGCTCTGATGGAGTGGATTGTGTTCTTAGATTTTGTTGGATTCTAGCCATTCAGATGCCAGTATGGAAGATATTCAGGTGACTTTTGCTAGATTTCGTTGATATATTGTGTTGGATCATCAGTTGATGAAAATAATGGTTTCCTATCACCTTAGTTGAATATTCCTTTTTTTTTAATCCAGAAAAATCTCTCTCCTCTGATAATGCAATTGGCGCCGGGAGATTTTGACGATGAAGCTCAGATACCGTAATTTACTTCTCATAATTTACCTTTAGCTTTAGCCACCTACCTTAATTGATATAGCATAGGTTATCAATTTTAAGGTAAGTTCTTGTGGATAGTTCCTTTATTATCCATTACCGAAATATGGTCACCAAATATAAAGAGCAGAATGGGTAGAAACTAGAAAGTGGTCTAATGTCTGATCGATAAATTCAACTAGTTCCTAGTGTAGTTTGCACTCCCAAAACTCTTAATATATAGTCAATTCTTTCAAGTTGTAATGTACGTCTTTAGTGTCTCCATTGTAATGTCCAACACTGTTTTAGATCCCTATTTTTTTAATAATGGTGGTCAATGGGTCAGCCGGAGCACTCCCCTCGATTATTTCACTGAGTACCAGTTACCCCCCACCAGCACAGTTGTCAAGTAATATCCAACGCTGTTTTAGTGCTTCTCAAATGGTTCGAATAATAACTTTGCCTATGTAGCTATAAGTTCAATACTCATATAGCAACAAATATGTGTTTCTAATATTGGGAAGTTTAGTTACAGTAAGTTTTGTACTTTTCTCAGTTTTATGGCTGCAAGTGATGGAATCAAGCAGCGAAAGATTGTTCAAGAGGTCAGTGAAAATTCTTTAAATCAATTATCATTACGTAATAGCATTCGTATGATTGTTCTTATTGCCCACCCATTTCTTTTATCTGTCATTTTACTCTTTTTTTCTTGGCAATAGTTGAATAGCTATGATTTTGAATTTATCTTAATAGGTGCATAGCATGTTATATTGTTTAAATGGTTTTGCCTTTATAAAAAGTTTTTCACCTTAGTTTCTAACCTCTTTTACCTATTCCATTGTGTTTTGTAGATCACATCTCCCTTGACTGGTCCAATAATTGTAGATGATGTGATCTATGAGAAAGTTGATGATAATATTAGCCGTCTCTTTGCATCTGATGATGTGATATTTCGTCGCCTTACATTCCAAAGAACGGAGAGTTTAGTTCAATCTGAGGCTGTGCTATCAAAAGAAGGATCACTGAAGTCTGTAGCTGATATTAATCAGAAGACAGGCCAGTCATCTTCAAAATCCAAGAAAAAAGGAAATCAGAAAAAATCTGGGTCTAATGTCTCATCGTCTGATGGTAGCTTTACGATCCTTCATACTGTTAACCCCTCTTTTTTTCATTAAACCTTGCCCTAATCTAATTTATATGATATGTTTCAAATAGTGGGAAGGAGAACTGAAGCCATTTGAATGTACTTGTGACATTTATTTGAAGGCATCAATTCTACCTTTGAGTCAGTATGATGTGCAATTAAATTAATTCTTTTGCAGGATTGAGCAACGATTTGAAAGTTGACCACAGTTATTTGGCCAGTTCGTATCATACTGGAATCATCTCTGGTTTTACATTGATATCTTCTCATTTGGATGGTTTGGAATCTACAGGAGGCACAGTAAGAAGTCAACTTATATCTTTTTTTTTCTAAAAAGAAGACTTGCATATACGAATTTTGTCATTTATATTAACCAAAATATCTCTAACACATTGTGTAAAAACAACTCGACAGAACGTTAGGTTAAGCAACACTCTATCATACTAGTGTACAGAGTACTAATTAACTGGTTGCTGATGAAACATAACATAAACAACATACAAATCAGAACCACGCTAACCTTAATGGCCACTGAGCAACTTTATTGTGCTAAGACTGCACATCCTGCTGTTTTTCATTGTCATTATTGCAAAGCAAAGTTAGAAAAAAAGAACCATAAGAAGTACTGCAATAGAGTTCTAAAATCTGTCCTTACTGAACGCACAAAAATGCATAGTCATCCACCCACCCACATATTTATCCATATGAGCAGAGCACATCTATGAACTAGAATAACCTTCAGTAATTTTATACTAACTTATGTGAAGCTTGTCCATCTTGGGAAGGACATGTGATGCTTTAGCTAAAGCTGCAATTGTCGCTTTTTTCAGGTGAGATCAGTAGTAATTGGTCTTGGAGCAGGTTTGCTTCCCATGTTTCTACATAAGCACCTGAGTTTTGCAGAGATTGAGGTAAATTATGGTTACCTAAATGTGCCACCTTTAAATTATTATTTTTTACCTTGCCAAACTGGCTCATAATGATATTCACAGGTTTTGGAGTTGGATCCTGTGGTTGTAGATCTTGCTAGAGACTATTTTGATTTTAGAGATGATGAACGGTTAAAGGTATTTGCATTCTTCACTCCACTTTTTCTTGCTTCCTTTCCTTCTCCTCCCCCCTTTTTCTTTTGCTTATTCTTCATTAATAAGTTAGTAACTAAATGCAAGTGTAGACTGTATCAACAACAACATACCCAGTGTGATCCTACAAGTGGGGTCTGGGGAGTGCGGGGTGTATGGAGACCTTACCCCTACACAGGTGGGATCTGGGTAGACATGCTATTTCTGATAGACCTTCGACTCAAAGTGTAGACCTTATCCAAAAAAAAATAAAAATAAAAATGCAATGCAAGATGCAGCATTCATTCAAGATCACCAAAGTAATTCAATCGATGTTTGACTCTTCTTGGTGGCTACTTCTTATAAATAAAAAATACAAGGTGAATAAAATAGCTTATTTAGAGGTTTAATAATGAAAACTGTGATTTTAAGAAAGCAATATGTTACATTGGTTCACCTCCTCCATTATAATAAATAATAGAAGAAGCGTAACTCAGAAATCAGATGCTTGTAAAACCTTATAACTGTCATCTTTTAATGTCTTTGGTATTTCAGGTACATGTGACTGATGGTTTAAAGTACGTCAAGGATGCAGCTCATGCAGTTACCAATGGTTATCAAAATGATCTTTTTGAGGCAAAGGTCCCTTCTTCCAATGGTAATTCCATCCCGTCCAGTGCACCACTTAAAAACACAGAAAAAATCGACATGCTCATTGTTGATGTGGACTCTTCAGACTCGAGGTATATGAGCCTATTCACTATATATTTCTTCTTATATATGTCTTTTTCGCTATATCACCAACTTCAGTAGCTAATTGTTGGAACTTTTTCTCTTGTTCGCAGTTCCGGTTTAAGTTGTCCTGCTGCGGACTTTGTTGAAGAGTCTTTCCTTGTGGCAGCAAAAGATTCTCTTTCTGATCAAGGTCTATTTGTCATAAATTTGGTATCGAGGTCACAAGCCATCAAGGATTCAATTTACTCCAAATTGAAATCGGTGAGAATTAACTATTTGCATAACTTTTAGTTGCCATATCATATGAATTTGAATTTGCTTAGCTACCTAATAACTATGTTGCTTGGACTTTTGAAAAATGTTGCCGCACCCATGTCGGATCCTCCCAAAAAATATAGTTCTTTTGGAGGATCCAGCACACACCCATCACAACATATTTAGTCTGATTATCTGTTGCCCAACATCCATATGTTGGTGCTTTCTATTTGATAACAGATCATCGATAATGCTCTATTTAGCAGTCGCGCCATTAGATGAAATTAGCTTAAGCTCACATGACTTAAGATGTTTTATCTGAATCACATTGTGTGTGTTTCTCCAGGTATTTCCTCACCTCTTCCACCTTCAGCTGGACGAAGATGTCAATGAAGTTATTTTCGCTCTCAAGACAGAGACATGTATCACGGAAGATAAATTTCACGAGGCTTCTCAACGACTCACAAGATTATTAAACCTTGAGAACTCCTCATGGGGGCAAAATATAACAGAAGCCACTAGCAAGATCAAAAGGTTGAGATGATTTACACACTGATGAATGCTATCAAATACTGCAGTCTAGGGGCCAAGCTAGAAGCCGAAGTACGAGTTCAAATTCTATCTCCGCCTCCATCCATGCCTGCTGAGGCTGCCAATAGAACGATGCACTTCGTCTTTTTAAGTACCTCTACGCTGAACCACAGATTATCCCCGTACGAGTTTGATATTTACATGCCTTGAGATTTATAAGATATAGTATTGACATTGCGATGTACATTGGATAAATTTGATATGTTTGTCAAAGTTATGTAATGTGTTTATATGTATCTTGTTATCTAATTTTCTTGTACTCGAGTTTTAAAACATTGAAGGATCATTAGATCAAAAGAGAGTGAAATGTTTTTTTCACAATACAAGAATAGAAGTTATTTTAATCTTAGTAGGTGTAATATCACTAGTTATATGATGTGGATGGTAAATTTGGTATTAATTGACATTCATCTCCTCTAATTTGGAATCTGTATAAATAGACACTTAAATATGTATATAATTGAATAAATTGATTTATCATATATTTGTTCTATGTGACAAAAATATACTCAGATGCGTATTATCAAATCAGATGTACATTTAAATTCAAACGTCTTAATATATATTAACGAACACAATAAATGAAGCCTTAGTTCAATTCCTTTTTAGCTTCTACAAAAGAATGGAAATAAAAAATACAACAGTAGATATAGTGTTCCATATTCCTCATATTAATCAATATGTAGTAATGTCATGATTTAAATCTGATTTTCATCAAGGATTCTCCTATTATAAATAAGTGAAGTGACTATTTTATAATTCTATTATTTCAATCGCCTTAAATTCTATTATTATAAAAAGATAAGTGAAGTGACTATTTTTTTTGTTCACTAAATAAAAAATACATTCTTCATCAATGGAAAATTTAAGTTTATCTTTTCATTGTTCCATTGCTTACAGTTTTGGTATGGATACACCTACAATTGCTATTTTCTCTTCTAATAATTGAGTGTACTTCGTTTCGATAGAATCCAATAATTTTGACCCCGATCTTGTACGTACCTAATTGTGTTATGATATTATATACTATGTTAAATAATACTTGTCGTGTTTCATTTTGCAGTGATTTTCGTAACGACTAAGGTTCTCTCAACAAATGCTCAAACTGTATGTCCTTGTGAAGTTATTAATTTTCCTTTTACTGAAATAGAATTACCAGGTTGTCAATCACGTTGCCAGATGGAATTTGGAGAAAATTGTATTACTGCATATTGTGTGTTAAAAAAAAATTAGGAATTGCAGCTACTTGTGTTTGCTTCTACAAGAGTGACAAACCATGTCCACCACCAAATATTTATTAGAAATTAATTAATTACATACTTTGTTATGGAAATTTATGTAATAAGACTATTATATGGATGAGAAATTGGTTTTGTTAGGTTTATTATTTGTATGCTCTTTGATATGCGTTGTCTGAGTCAGGAGTCTTTCAGAAACACATGTGTATATATTTTATCTTTTTCAGGGTAATTTAGTGTAATAGATTATATGGATGAGAAACTGGTTTTGTTATGTGTATTGTTTGTACGTTCTTTGATTTGTGTTATCTGAGTTGGAAGTATTTCAAAAATAAATTTGTGTATATTATACTTTTTTCAGGGTATGTTAGTGTAGTAGATTATATGAATGAGAAATTGGTTTTGTTATGTCTATAGATTGTATAGTTTTTGACGTGCGTTATCTGAGTTGATGTCTTTCGGAAATAATTGTTTTACTTTTAAGAATTCAGAGTAAAATCTGTGTACACTTTATTTTTTTTCAAATCTCATATGAGAAAATTACATTGAGTATAAATGTTGTTATTGTAGATTATATGGATGAGAAATTGGTTTTGTTATGTCTATTATTTGTATGTTCTTAAATATGTGTTATTTGAGTTGGGATTTTCGAAAGCAATTTCTAAAATAATGTGATTCACATATAACTATGTACTGATTCACCTAAATTCATCAAGCAATAACATGTGTTATCAGTGTTAATATTAAAAGTGAAAAATGCTTAATTATTTTTTTCTTTTTTCCCTATGTATTAATTTCTATTTAGGTATATATGATTAAAATTTAAAATATAAAAAAGTCTAACTTCTCTTTAAGTCAATTTTCCAAAAACAAAAGGGGCAAGAAAAAGAAAACTAACACATAATTATGGATAAGTCAATCTCACCCTTATTCAAATTGTAAAAATACTTAAAACATTTATTATTATTAGACTCCCTCTTAAATTAGAAAAAAGAAATTCTCCGTTTCAACTTAGTTGTCATGTTTTCTAAAAATAAATTCAACTCATTTTCAAAGCTAAATTGGATTAGATCAACTCAATATTTACTATTTAAAATTTAAATATTAAAAACTATATAATAAGTATTGCAAGTAACAACGTTTCTCATTTTAATTTGATAAATAAAATATAATTTTAAAACGCTAGTTCAAGTTCACATAGTTTATCTATCAAAAAAGTGAAACATGATAACTAATATAGAACGGAGAGAGCAATATTTTTAAATTATTACTTTCCATATCCTACATATTAATTAATAATTAAGGGTAATTAATAAACTAATCTAACTTTGATTTTTCATCAATAATTTTCCTATTATAAATTATTATCTCTATTAGTGCATTCTCCTATATATTCTAGCATATATAAAAAGATTAGTGAAGTTGATACCTTTTATAGTCACTAAAATTTCTGCAATGGAAAAAATTAGTGCACATTTTCGTTGTTCCATTTCTCTCATTGCTTATATTTTTGGTACGTATAAACCTATATTTGCTATTTACTTCTGTGATTTATATATATATATGTGTGTTTTCCTACAATTTCAATCAAAATTTGATTTTTTTTAGAATTTTACGATGATGGATTGGAGGCTGGATTTAACTTCTATTTTTTTTTTGGATTTCAGGACTTCCGTAGATAATTTGAATTTTGTATACCTTATATTTATCTTTATCGATTCGACATAAACTCATATACGTATATTAACAATGTTTAAATTGCATAGAGTTTCTAAGGATTGAGAAGTTGTTTAACTTGAGTAAGAATTATATATTAGTAGTATGATTTATCAAGATTTGATTTTACTTTGTTTTTGTTGAAAGTTTCTTGGAGCTTGAATGAATATTTAATTGAAGTTTGTGTTGTTGGCAAAATATATTTGATATCTCAAAGGAATGAAAATCATTTTTCTTGTAGTAACTCCTACAATTAATTTTGGTCAAAAATGAGTATTGTCAAAACGTTTCAATTAAATTCAATTTGGTATACGTACTAAATTGTACAAATGACTTCTATGACATTTATTAGCCATAAATTAATCATTAGTCCTTTACCTTGAGAATATAATTAAATAATAAGTATGGGTTCTCTATCAACTTAAAGTTTTAAATGAGATTGTTACACACTTCAATATGATATCAGAGTAGTTGTTAGATCAAATCTCACTATCATCCATATCAAAGAGTTTATACGTGCTTGATCCACAAAAAAAAATCAAACACACATGTGGAGGGGGGAGGGAGTAGAGAATATGTTATCTCTAACAACTTAAACTTTAGATGAAATAATCACACACTTCAACATTGCATTGTCTCATTAATTTTCAAGATAAATTCTTCTTTCTCATATTCTATTGTGTTGAATTCTATTTTTTAAAATCTTTTTTTTTTGTTTCTGATTTCTAGTTTTACACTAGAAAGACTTGTTGAATGTAGATGTATACACCTACACAGGATTATCCTTAAGGACAATATCTTTGACATACCTCAAGCTATGAGAATTCCCATAATCAAGTATTTTCTGCAAGATTTCCAGCATGTATGAGAGATGAATTGAACATCGAAAATTCAACTAGAAGTTTCCACACATATATTTTGTGTCGAAATTATTGAGTTATAAATAATATATTGTTTTTATAACACTTCTAGTGTATATATCATTTTGCAGGTATTTTCATAATGACTCAAGTTCTCTCAACAAATGCTCAAACTGTATGCCCATATGAAGTTATTGATTTTGCTTGTTCAGATGCAGAATTACCACATTGTCAATCACTTTGCCATATTGTATTTGGAGAAAATTTTGGTACTTCACAGTGTGTGGAGAAACAAAAAGGACAAGTTTTTTGTACTTGCTTTTACAAATATGACAAACCAACATGTCCACCACCAAGTGTAGATTAGAAATTTTACTTATTTTTCTATGAATATTTTCATAATTAGATTTTATGGATATGAGAAATTTGCATGATTTTCTTTTATTTAAAAATATATATGGATCGCGTTTGAAACTGATGTCACAAATAAACGGTTATATGTTTGAATAGGAGTGTTAAAACTAATAATAATGAGTTAATGTATATGATGCAATGAAGCTATCTATAAGATTATAAACTTTTAAGTGTATATGTTTTGACTGTCTTTCGATAATATAGATTCACTAGTTACTTTATGATTGCAACACTTTTAAATCTTTAGGAAATTCTTTTTCTTAATACCTCTGGTCTCCTTTCATCCAGACCTATAGTAACATGATGATCTTGTTAATTCTACATATAACTATCTAATTTTTCTTATACTATATAGAAAGGTCGGTTTCTCTTTTCTTTGACACTCTCGAACTAATCATTGACTTTCTAGATCATGAAGCTAGCTAGGACCGAAATAACTATCAGCTAAGCTTAAGTTAACCTTTAAGTTTGTTTATCTCTATTCTTTGTCTAACCAAATTTGTTGACGTCTACGCGGCGTTGTCTTATTGAGTACATTGAATCTATATATTATTTCATGCATGTATTAATAATGCATAAATTAATTATTCATGTATTTGTTATATATGTATATTATTTGATTTCTAAATTACAAATTACATACCAAATTTATTTTATATATCAATAATTTATCTCCTAGTCAATTATCAAAAACATAGTATAAGCTATCTAAAATTTAATACTCGCATAACTCAACTAGTATGCTTTAGTGTTCTTACTCTTGAGCCACACACAAACAGGTAGAGAAATCATGAACATGAAATTTGGATTTTTAACAGTCAATGGATTGGAAGATATGTTTATACCTGTGTTGAAAAACTGCAAGAGCACAGTTTTTTTGAAGAAAATTCATGCCCAAATTGTCAAATTTTCTCTTTCACAGAGTAGTTATTTGGTCACCAAAATGGTTGAGATTTGTGACAAAAATGGAGAAATAGAATATGCAAATTTGCTATTCAAACAAGTTGAAGATCCAAATAACTATTTATACAACTCAATAATCAGAGCTTATACACATAAACATAGATATATTTCATGTATCAATGTGTATAAGCAAATGATGATATGTACAATTTCTCCCGATGAATATACGTATCCATTTGTTATTAGATCATGTAGTGCAATTTTGCGTGTTGATGTAGGTGAACAATTTCATGTTCATGTATGCAAATTTGGGTTGTATTATAGTAATGTGATAGCGAATTCGTTGTTGGATATGTACGTTAAATGTGATCGAATGAGGGATGCACATATGGTGTTTGATGAAATGTCTGATAGAGATGTGATTTCGTGGAATAGTTTAATTTGTGGACATGTAAGGTTGCGTCAAGTGAGGAAGGCGAGAGCATTGTTTGATGTAATGCCGGATAAGAGTATTGTTTCTTGGACTGCTATGATTTCGGGGTACACGAAAACGGGGTGTTATGGAGATGCTTTGGATGTTTTTAGGAGGATGCAAATGGTTGGGGTGAAACCGGATTGGATTAGTTTGGTTTCGGTTTTGCCTGCTTGTGCGCAACTTGGAGCGCTTGAGTTAGGGAAGTGGATTCATTTCTACGCGGAGAAGTATGGGTATTTGAGGAAGACTTCTGTTTGTAATGCGTTGATGGAGATGTACGCGAAATGTGGAAGTGTAAACAAGGCTTGGCAGTTGTTTAATCAGATGTCTGAAAGAGACGTGATCTCCTGGAGTACGATGATTGGTGGCCTAGCGAATCATGGTAGAGCTCAAGAAGCGTTGAAGTTGTTTCATGAAATGCAGAGGTCTGCTGTTGAACCGAATGAGATCACTTTCGTTGGTCTTCTATGTGCTTGCGCACATGCTGGTCTGTGTGATGACGGTTTGAGGTACTTTGATTCCATGAAAACTGATTACAACATAGAACCTGGGATAGAGCATTATGGTTGTCTGGTTGATCTTCTAGGGCGTACAGGACGTCTTGAACGAGCTCTTGCAATCATCAAGACCATGCCGGTTAAGCCTGACTCTGCAATATGGGGTTCTCTGTTGAGTTCTTGCAGAACTCATCGCAATCTTGAAATAGCAGTTATTGCAATGGAACATCTGTTAGAGCTCGAACCTGAAGATACAGGGAACTACATTCTACTCGCTAACATTTATGCAGATCTCGGAAAGTGGGATGGTGTATCAAGGATGCGGAAGTTCATTAGAAGTAAAAGCATGAAGAAAACACCGGGCTGCAGTCTGATTGAGATAAACAATTTGGTCCAAGAATTTCTATCAGGTGATAATTCGAAACCATTCTCAAAAGATATCCATGAGGTGCTAGAGCTATTAGCCTTGCATCAAAGCAAAGAAAATGATCTAGTTGATACAATGCTCAAGTACTTAAGTCCATGAATATATTGAGGAGAAGTTGTCATTCTGAGTGCATACGCTCTTTTCTTGTTCAAGTTTTTAGCACATTCGTCATGTGTGGAAGTTCCAGGAGGAGCGATTCAGGTTTGTGGGATAAGTAAAGACGGGAATCACGATGAACTAGAAAGCACATATGTGAGCCTGGAAGTCTAGGCCAGACACGCAGCAGAGTTCGATGGTGTTCTATTTACATTAGAAAGCATGCCTGAAATGCGATTCTACGGATACAAATTTCACTGATTTCCCTGGCATTGGTGACAACGGTACATAATGCATCTTTATGGGTAAACATAGGATTGAACCACTAGCAATCCACATACAATCTACAAGTAGTAAACAACTCACGACGTGATTTGCTTGTTGCCTTCAAAACAACGAGCAGGTCATTGTCGACATGTCTGCTTTCCCCTGTGAATGCATCATCAATCATCTCACCAATTGACCTGCCAATGACAATGTGTTGATCTTCTGGTTCTTACTTGTCTATGTTCTATCACTGTTCATGATTTCCGAGCCTCTGGTCGATGTTATTCGTATAATAAAAGGCGATGAGGGCATTTTCGGAAGTGAAATCGAAGCTCTTGCCAGAGAAAGAGAAATCACCATCAGAGGAATCTACATATGTTGCTGAAACTCAAACCACAGGTCACTCCAGACTGACTTAGATGCATCCAACATAAGTTCTGTTTTATTGTAAAACAAATTATTACTGTTGTTCCAGTTTATGTTTTAGTCTGTTTTAAAAAGAATGATTTATTTATATTTAGAATCAATTCACACTTAATTTGCCTCTCAAATAAACTTCCTCTCTTTTTCTCTAGGGACAATGAGAATCGAACTCACACCAACAAATTGGCATAATGTTCAATTGAATACTTTTTTGTTCAAAATCAATAACTTTATCTTCGAATTTCAACAATAAAACACACTATTTAACACCTAAGTATACCTCAAATAAGATCAAATTTGAAACATAAAACCACATCAAGCAATTTAATCCTGTCGATTTTATTTTTTTTAAATTAAAGTCGTCTTGACGTTTGACAAGCCGTCTTGTGAAAAGTGTTTCTTTAAAAAATACTTGTAATAATTATTATTACGTATTTTCTGTCATGGCATATAACTTAAACTCTTGTTTCTAACTTTCTATATATGGAATCCTAATACAAATCATTAACTAAAAGGAAAAAAGAAATCCTTTTCCTTCACTACAACAATTTCTTCAAAAAAAAAATCCTATTTTTCCTTAAAAGAATTATTTTCCTTTTATACACTAATTAACTTATACGAAAATAAACCCTAATAGAAAGCCCTTTCAATATATTTCTACGCCACACATCTCCAACAGCAGCAAATATTAGTCATAATGTCAAAAAAGAAATCCACTAATATTGTTCCATGTGATATCTTAGTTTACATTCTTACTAGACTTCCCGTTAAATCTTTGTTACGTTTTCAATCTGTTTCTACGTCATGGAATGCTATAATCTCTACATATGAATTCAAGAAAGCGATTCTCGATCAATCCAACGCGTTAGGACGTGTAAAGTGCTTGTCATCACAAGGATGTAATTGGGACAAATTCAAGTTTATTAACTTAGAATATCCCAACGTTACCATAGAGGGGCAAGAATTTCCACTAAAAGGATTCGAAAATGCTAATGTATTATGCTCATTTGATGGATTGGTACTATTAAAGAACCCTAGAGCTTATAAGAAGTTTGTTTTGTGGAATCCATCGACTAGACAATGCCAAGAGCTAGCATCATGTTCACATGTGGAGAAATATGTATTTCCTCGTGCTTGTGGGTTGAGTTATGATTCTACTACCGTCTACCGATGATTACAAGGTTATATTGATTTATAACTCGTTTTATGTTGTTTGCTCAAACGGGAGTTATTGGAGGAAGAAAACAAATCTCCCTATATTAAATCAAGTTCTACCTACTATAGAACAAGAAACTAAATTTTGTTCATATGAATGGGCTGAAGGTGTTAATGTTGAGGGTTGTGTATATTGGTCTCTGCATCGAAAACTTCGTAAATTTGACTTGAACGTAAGTAGAAATTTTACTATTATATATTTTGATGTGAAGTCAGACGAACTAAAGATACTTCCAAAACCAAATTTCATGCGTAGTAATGATGAGTGGTTTCGTTTGACTAATGTGAAAGATTGTCTTAGTTTATACGGTGGCATGACAAGTAGTGACAATTTTAACCTCGACATTTGGACCATGGACGTAGATGGTTGGAAATGGTTTATGAAACTTTGCAACGTACCAACGATATGTTGCAAACATTATTTTATTACACATACTAAGTTTTTGTGTTGCAAGGAGAATGGTGAATTGATATATGTTGGACCAGGGCATCATAATGTTTCCATTTATAATCCTAAACAACAACAATTTGTTAAAAAAGAGTATTTATATTGTGATGCAACATGTTTGGATAGCTTATGTTTTCCTAAAATCAATGTCATGATGAACAAGAGGAAGAGGAAGTAGCTCACTCACTTCTACATTCAAGAAGAAGGACAAATTTATCGAAAGGGATGGCGATAGAGCGGGACAGGTGAGGTAGGTTAACTCTTCCCTTGTTAGGGTTTGTTTCGTCATGTCTTGTTTCGTTTAAGTTATTGTTCTGTCATGTCTTTGATTAGTCACGTAACCCTTTATTTGCATATTTTTGTTTTTGTTATTATGGTTAAATACTTCTTTATCTTTTTCTATGTCATTTTCAACTCTTTTCTTATTTTTTGAAGTTTTTAAATTTATGTTGATCCATTTTGATTTTGAGGTTACTAATTTTAACTATCATGATTAATCATAATGTAATATCAATGTGCGTGTATATGTAAAATATAAATTGGTCACTTGGCAATTGGCATCTTAGATTTCCAATTAGTATTGATTTAGTGATGAAATTAATTTAATAAAAGTCACTTAGTTTTCCAATTAGTGTTGATTTAGTGATGAAATTAATTTGACAAAAGTCATTTGATTTGATTCAATATTTAGAATTCATTTGGAACAAGTGGCAAAGTTGTAGCATCAAAGGTTAAAGGAGATAGAGTTGCATTTTAGGAATCGTAAACCAAAATATGGTTGGTCATATCAACTAGTAGATTGACACATTTTTATATTTAGTAATAATTTAACTTAAAATGTCTATTTTATTTTTATGGAATAATTTATAGCCACATAAATATTAAAAATATATCCTTCTTTTAAATTTCGAGTCAAATCAAACTACATTAAAAAAATTAAGACGAAAGAATGGAGATTTTTGTGTCGTACTAAATAATAAATATATTGCATCGCAGCCAATACACAATCTACACCTGATAAATAATGTCTCTCAGCATATAATGAATTAGGTGTCCCATGACGGTCTATGAGTCTTTTTTCCATGCCGCCAAATTTGCATCATTTGGAGTGCAGAGTAAAACGTTATGACCATTTTACGAGAAACTATTCTAACGTCTTCTAGAACTAAAATTCAAACTATATAACTCTTATTATTTGATATGATAAAATTTCACGTCTTCTAGAGCTAAAATTCAAACTATATAACTCTTATTATTTGATATGATAAAATTTCACGTCTTCTAGAACTAAAATTCAAACTATATAACTCTTATTATTTGATATAATTATAAAATTTCTCATATTTGCATAAATATAAGCACTCACATAAGATGCAAAATAATTTTGTGTAATCAATAAGTTTAATAATATTATAGCATATATACAAATTAAATAACAGACAAAAATAATTAATATTTGATTTAACTAAAAAAATTTAAAAAAATTTGTTAAGTAAAATTCTCCTCTATTTATATATTGGTCAACATAATGATATTGTCATAATTACTTTGTCATTAAGAAAATTTCTAGTATTAAATGTCTGTTACTACAATTTAAGTACAATCTCTTAAATTTTAGTATAAAAAATGATTGAACTGACTATTTTATTCACTAAAAAAATTTCATCAATGGAAAACCTTGGTGTCTATTCTATTTTTCTCATTACTTACATTTATGGTATGTATATACAATTATTATAATTTCTATTTGCTTTTCAACTTGAACCATAATTATTTTCTTATTTGTGTCAAGTTTCTTTTTCATTGCACTAAAATAAAAATATTATATTTTGTTAAATATTTATTATTTTATTTTTGCAGCTATGTTGATAATGACTCAAATACCCTCAACAAATGGGATTGTATGTGAAGCAGAACTTCAAATTCCTTGTAAGGATGGAAATGTATTATATTGTGGCTCCCTATGTTACAATAAATATGGAGAAAATTATATGTCAACAGAGTGTGTGGAGAAAATTGTAGGTTACCCTATGTGTGTGTGTGTTTACAAGAGTGACTATGGTTGTCCACCAGACCAAAAAAAATATTAGAAATTGTATAAATTTTTTTGTCCAAAAAAAATATATCATGATAATATTTATCTTTATCAGATTATATAATTTATAAAGAGATGTTGAAAAAACCTCTTCTTTTTTTTAAGTATTTAAATTGCATTAATAAGTTATGATCCCTACTTTATACTAGTATTTTTTTTTGTTCCAAGTAGTAGGTGGTGTTTGAATTTCTAAAGTTTAACTTTTAGTTTGATCGTTATTTTTTCATGTCTTGAGTTGAATTTGTTAATTATTTTGATTTTAACTTTCTCTGTTCATTTTTACTTGTTCAATATTGACTTGACAGATGACTTAATGGAGTGATAAATAGTTTGACAATTTTATTATATCACTTTTTGGTTATAATAAATTCAATTATTTGAAAAATGCATTGAGAAGTGACTATAGTTGAACTGGACAATTATCTTTTGAAATTTTAAATTAAATAAATGTATTTTAAATATAGTGTATAGGTAAAAGTGAACGGAGGGAGTCATATTTTTTTACGTAGTTTTTAAATATATAAATTTTATTTTAAAAATATAAAGATTATATATTCAAATCCATGATCTATATAAAGAAATTTGACTCTCGAAATACACGAACTACGCCACAGAAATTTAGTATATATGATTTTAAAAATCTTTTCAAAGTAACCGATAAAGAAGAATACTACACATGTTGTAATTTTTCAAAATATCTTGATTATACAAATTAAAAGGTTAGATCACAAATATTTTTCACAATTATATCGTTCAGATTATAATATTTTTGACTTTGACTTTTTCCTTATTTTAACTCAATATAATTTTTATTTTTTTGGTCAAAGATATTTGAATCTTAATTATTCAATCCAAATAAAATTGATGTTGTTGCAATATATTTTTTTCCTATTATGTTCTTCATTTTGATTTGGTCAACATCATAATAACATGATCTTAATTTACTAGTCATCTAGTATAAGTTTCTTCTACTACAATCTCTTAAATTGTACTATAAAATATAACTGAGTAATTATTTTATTCACTAAAATTTTCTTCAATGAAAATCTTTGGTGTATCTTTCCGCTATTCTATTTTTCTCATTGCTTATATTTGTGGTATGTATACAATTTCTTCTATTGTCCCTCCTTTTGCGACCGTCGTTTAGTAAATGAATCTCTTTTTATTCCTCTGATAACTATATTATTACGATTTAAAATTTTATAAGTTACTATAAAACACAATCTATTCTAGTAAGTTGTTTATTATGTTTCGATTATTGAACTATTTTATTGTTGTTGTTGCTTCCTTTTGATAGACTTTATACTATTTTCTTGTGATGTGCTATATTTTTCTTCTTTATATCTGAAATAAAAGCATCTTCCCAGATTTGACTTATGAAATTTCACTAAATATGTTATTATTATTTTGTTTTTGTAGGTATATTTGTGAATCGCGATGACTCAAGTTCTCACAACAAATGCTCAGACTATATCTCAGAAAGAAATTTAAAATCTTATTTGTAATGAGAAAAATATATACCATTTTGTACCTCTCAATGCCGATTTTTTTTTAAACAAAATTATGTAATAGTAGAGTGTGTGCAAAAATATATATGAATGGGAAGCTATTTTTGTGTGCTACAAGAATTGAGGTACATGTCCAATGATTCATTAGTATACTTTTTTTTTAGTTGTCTTCCCTTTTTATTATAAAGTTTTTAATAAGATTATTAAATAATAGTTTTCACTAGTATTTTATCTTTTGCGATTTCCTATCATGATTTATGAATGATTGCTTTAAAGCGATCCTATATTTTATAATGATGCATATTCGATAATATAATCACTGACTCTCTGTTCAAGTAAAATGTGACGAATTCTGAATTTTTGTTAAGGGGGCTTGAAACATAAAAATAATAGTTCTTAGGATTTAAACTTGCAATCTTAAGGTGAATTGTGAACTCACAAAATCACTGAGTCGACCACCCTCTTGTCTTGTAACGAGGAGATTCAAAATCTCTATATACACATTTTAAAAAATATATTTTATATATACAATATAATTTTTTGTCGAGAGAATTCGGGTGAACACCCTACTGCCCTCCTAGATCCGAATCTTTATTACATAATCAATCCGTTTTAAAGCCATGGATAGCTATAATATCTAGTGGAGTTTCAACTCGTTTCAAAGCCATGGAGAGCTATGATATCCAACGGAGAAATAACAGATAGTAACAAAATCAAATCAGTCGTTATATCTAATAAATTTAACCATCAAAACAAACAATATGATTTCAATATAATAAGCCACAATCATCCAAACAAGCTGCAACTATATAATATACAACTTATATTATAACCATAACATAAAATTAAAATAGGAAGATCACAAGTTCAAATGTCTTAAAATTCTTAAACTCGGTGATGAGAATACACTTTCTGCAAAACAAAAAACATCGTAAATACAACCCTTTTCTGGTAACTGCTGAATTTTCAAATATTTCCAACTATTTTTCCTAATATCATAAATATATAATGCCGAAAAATGTGATATCGACACGATAAATACAATCTCTCCATCACAAGAATTGCAAATTTCTTTACTAGTATAATAACCCAACTCGACTTCTTGAGTAAAGCGAATGATATGTCTCCTCCATCGAGAATTTCTTAAAATCCACAAATTCTCTTCACCAAATAACTTTGAATTGTTCACGATTCCTAATTTTCCCTTCACTTCTATCAGATTGTAATCTCTAAAATTATTAGAACCAAAATTCTTCCATAATTTGATAATTCTAAACTTTTCACCTTTAACATCGAATGCAACAATAGCCTTATTAATCTTGTAATCCAGCATATAGATAACTCCATTGACACAAACTCTTCGATTAAAAGAGGGGACAAAATCAACTGTACTTTCAATTTCTCTCCATTCTTCGTCTATACTTAATGTGAATACCCAATTTTTTGTGGGCCTACTTCCTTTCTTAAATTCTTGTGTCATCAAAATTTTATATTTTTTTTCTTCGGGTTCATAACCTAATGAATAATTATACATTAAAGGATCAATTGTGCTTCCACATCTTCTTAGATTGGGAAGACGTATTACTTCTCTTGTACTCGGATTCCAAATTCTAGGGGTTTCCACATTATCTTTCCACATGCAAAATAAACCATTAGTATACATTACATAATCATAACGATTATTAGGGTTCCATTTATAGGTTTTTCCATTCCCGTTTAGCTCAATTGTGTAAAAACCTTCTATTTTTCGTAATATGAATTTTTTTCCACCACCACGAGTCATAGAACGACGGTGATGAATATCTACGAATTCTGATTCCAACATAAGAGAATAAATTTTTTTCGAAACGCACCTGAATTGCACCAACGATTTGACAGGAAGCCATGAGAATATTTCAAAAATTATTTCTTCGGGAAAAATAGGATTTCTTGTATTAGGTTTCATCTCGTATGAGTAGAAGGAGGCTGAATTAGCAATAAATAAACCTGTGTCAATTAAAATACCCTTGACCAATTTGAAAAATATTTCTAAGTAGCAATTAATGTTTCTCACTTTATTAAATAAAAGGGATATTAATTTGCATAAATAAATCCTTTTTATTTGATAACTTAGGTAATTAAGTTTATTATTTGGCATCGTTTGACTACTCCTAGTATAAACCATATTAAAGGAAATTAAAGAATCGTTTTTATTTTCCATCTCTTATACTCCCTCTCTCCGTCCCTTTTTACTTGTCCATGTCTGACTTGACACATGCTTTTAAAAAACAATAAATAGAAGGTTGATTTTACTATATCATTTCTATAATTATAAGTCATCTAAATATTAAAAAATAAATAGTATTTAGTAGTAGAATCGATGACTACAAGGTTATAATATATGGATGTATGGCTCGTTTTATAGTGTATACTCTTTGAATAACAATTCTCGAATAATCATATATCATATTATTTCTACGTGTAGATCGAACTTCTACAATCATATACGTTGACATTAAGTCAGATGAAGTGAAAAAGCTCCCAACGCGTAAAGAATTGGACATATGGATCATAGATCATCTATTTGTTGCCGTAAGTGATCATGAGAATGTGTCTAATAAAATCTAATTATTATCACTTGAAGTAGTCATTCTAAAATCCATAATGGATAGGGATATCAGAAAGTCATTGAATCAAAAACAAAATATAAAAATATGAATGAGAAGAATAATACTAAAAACTATATACATTAACAAACTTAAATATGTCGACGTCATTCATACATTAATTTAATTTAGTCTAGGGAAACATAAACTCATGATAATTCAATTTATAGGATTTCGTAACAAATCTTTGTTCTTCGATATTATAAATTGAAAGATCATGATGAATGCCATCCATTAATCTACAAAAGATAATTTCAACATTTCCCGTGCAACACAAAGGATGAGTTCGCATTACCAAATGATATTCCTCCATAGATAATATTCCTCGGAAATCGCAAAAAGGCTTCGTTACCAATCTCCATCCATCTTGTTCCATGATCCAGATGTTCGATTTCATATTAAACTTCTTAACGTTGTATAAACCAAGACAACCTTTCAAAGCACATGGAAGAAGCCATTGATCATTATATAAATCCGGTGGTGGAAGTGGAACCTCCTTCAACTCGTCTGACTTTACATATCAATATAACCTTATAATCATCAGTACTGATAGAATCATTGTAACACAAACCACAAGCATGAGGAAGTATGTAGTCGTTCACATATAGATATGATTTGAGATTTCGGTGTTGTCTAGTTGATGGATTCCACAAAACAAAATTCATATAATTTTCTTCCTTTAATAGTAACAAACCATCAAGTGGGCATAAGACTACATAATTCTTCAAAAGAAGCTCTTTTTCAGTTTCACTAATAAATTTGGGATTTTCAATGTCAATCAATTTGAATTTTCCACTAGTTCTGTTCTTTAACAAGAGCTTTCTACAGCCCAAAGCTTTGGATTGATCATGTTGAGCTTTAATTTAACGAATGTATCTTCAGAGATTATAGCTCTCCAATAGGTAGAAACAGATTTAAAACGTAACAAAGATTTAATTGAAAACCCCATAAAGACGAAAAATAGAATATCATATGAAAGAAGAGGTAAACCGTCTTCCATAATTGTTGAGAAAGAATTTTTACTAAGGAGATTCAACTATAATCAATTAATATAGAAAACGTTGAGGAATAGGACAACTAAAATAGGTTTACTTTTCTTTTTATGGAAGACAAACTTTGCCAAATATTTTATTATTTTTCCTCGATTGAATTTGGAATTATTTGGGCCAGATTCAGTTTTTGCAAATTGTAGGCCTTTTAGACCATGAAATAATATCGAAAATTTTAATCATGTAAACTAACTTTTAATAAATGGTGTTAATATAATTCTTTGACAAACAACGGAGTTTAATAACGAAAGAAAAACTGTTGAAGCTTAGGGTCTAAAACAAGCTATAGATATCTATTTTCAATTGTTACTCTGTCATATAATTTGTAGCTCATATTCATTAGCATCATATATTCATTTCATTTTATACACAGTAAGTCAGTAACCAAACATTTACAAGTAAAATCGTCCATGTATGTTTTCTCCGCGTGATTGTAACGATGCAATCTAAGAAATGTAGCAGGGGCTCGGGGTAGGGCAACACACGAGGACTTTAAGGGAACGTTTCGTTCTAAAAGATTAACGTGTTACCAGATTCTGATCACGAGGAAGCTGAAGTGCTGAGATCTGGTGGTGGTGAGCATTTTGCTTGAACAGCCAAACTCTTCACTGTGTGTCGACATGGATCTCCAAATACACCATTGGAAATGCCAATGCTGCAACTAGTTCTTCCTATACAAGCCTGTAATATAGTGAAAGATTGATTAAGATACACACAGGTGAATCCAGAATTTGAAGCTTAGAGGTTCCTATGCCGACCTCAGATGAAAGCTATAATAATAATTGGGTTCATCGTCAAACAATACAGATATTTGATGGATTTCTTAAACGCAAACATGGTCAGGGAAAAAACTACAGAGTTCACATGATCCGCCCCTGAAGACAATCTGAGTATTTGACAGATTGACATGATCACCTTCTGCATCAGACTCTATCCAGACCCCATCCCACTTGATATCAAGGTTCATTTCTTTTTATGGTTTATTTTTTCTCTGCTGTACAAATATAACAGTGAATTCGATGTCGAGCAGTAAATATATTGCTCTATTAGAAAGAAACATCGAGATTTAACTCCCAATCAAAACAGTCAAGTTTTCACACATTGTTTAACCTGACACATCTCTTTTGTAATTGAAACAGACAAATAGATCCTATACCCTGTACATCCACTTGGCATATAGCTATCACTAATTTAAAAAAATCATTGTGTGATGATCAAAGTTTTTCGAAGGAATTCTTATGCTCTTTGCAGCTCTTAATTGTAAAGGTTGACCGACTTGTCCAACTAATTATAAATCAATCATGAAATAATTTAGTATCTGCAAGGGATATGTTTATCTACTCTTGCAGTCAACATATTGTAACGAAGAGGGGTGAACATAGAACTCGATTTTAAGAAATGAAAAGAGGAAACAAATGAACATACCTGAGATACAACAGACAAGGAATTTGCAGCATGGCATTTGCCTTGTGAGAACTTTTGACAGCTGCCATTCGGACTTCCATAGCTTGCAAATTCGATAGAAGAGATTGTATGTCCTTCGTCACACTGCAAGTGCATTTCTGGTGTTTTATCCATCAGAGACAACTTTCTGTCGGACTCTGAATGAGACCACTTATGTAGAGGTGGATAGTGCTTTTCCGATACTTGAGCACATATGGTTTCAGTAGAACGTGTAGAAATGGAAATGTCAAATGGAGTTCTATCCGTTTCTTCAAAGATAACTAGTACATTATTAGATGTCTTTAGCCATGATCTAGGTATATGGTACCTGGTCCAAAAAAAAGAAGAAGAATTTTTATAAGCAAAAGAATGTACCAGCTTAGATCCATTTCACAGCACCTACACAGGTGTGGCCTTTTACAATCATGAGCGCCAAATTTCCGAGAATGTAAACTATAATTTCAGCAAGTAAAAGAAGTTCATACCAGGCCTGAGTAATCTCTCCACAGTTTGTCCTACATTTATCAGAGTGGTAAGCACCACGATAATCACAAGTTCTTCCACATCCATTATTTGGTGCAACCAAAGTCCAATATCTTCCTATATGGTGACCATTAACCCATGCCTGACCTTTTCCCATGCTACTAAAATCAAGAGCAACTGGATCTGTCCCGCCTGGGGCATCAAACTTTGTCTGCTCAACCAACGAGACAAACTACTTAATATCACTCTTACACCAACGAACAAAAACCAAAAATAAATGTAACATAGAAAAGCACCTGTTCCAAGAAATTTTGCAGTAGCATAGGAACAAAGAAATGAAAGGATTGTAGAGAATTCCTAATCTACAAGCTATTAGGAACCTATTCTCGAGAAGGAATTTTTCCTTTTACCTAATAACATCTTATTCTACGATCTACGAATAAGAAATAGGAGTATCTAGCTATGGAGCAATCAATAGGCAGAGAAGAAGTCAAACAGCGAATATTTCTTTGCTCCCCTCTTCAATCAATGATTTCGCCTCCGTCATAGAGGAAGTAAAGGATCCATATCTGTGATACCAATTATCTGGATTAAAGCTTAGTACTCACTAGATACATCTTGACTTATCCCAAAAAATGCTTAGTGGTAGTTGTTACACTTACATTTGAACCTATGTTTATTGAAAGTCCTTTTATTCTGGTTATACATTTGTATCCATGTAAAGATTGGAAGATTTTGAGAATCTTCAACGAACTACTAATTTTCTTTACAAGACAAATTATCATGTATTGCAACGAAATGGGCCCCAACAGAACATAGTGGATTCAAAGAAATTCATATAGCTGGCCCCAGTTAATTTACAGCTGAGGCATGCTCAATTGATTGATTGAAGTGAGAATGAAAGGTCCTTGACCCATTGAAAATTTTCCATTTTGTACTCCGAGTTTCTCATAACAATGAAAGAGAAAGGTCAAAAAAGTTCTCATCACTCTTACTTGGTATAGAGAGAATGAAAAATGAAAGGATATCTTAGAGAATAAAAAGTTAAATCATAAGAGATTCTTAATACAGAATGCAGCTGAAAACTTAAAATACTATCACAGAACTTGACCAAACAATACTGAACATCTCTTCTAGGAATCTTTCTAGTAGTATTGAATGTGGTGACTTGCTTCACCCACAAATAAATGATAGCTTAAGAAGGCAATAAAGGACATAAGCACATACAAAAGTCAAAGAACCAATGTCATAGATATATAACCTGAGTGACACTTATATTAGGAATGATATTGCCAATAATTAGCAAGTTCTCCCCTATGTTAGTGACAACTGAATCTGGTATTTGATCTTTGTCGACTTACCTTGTACCACGAAAAGACTGACGGAGTTGCACCACTGGGAAACTCAGTCCATCCTGCACCTTCAGTACTATTGACATCATATACTTTCAGGAATTCGCCTTTAAGCCCCACCTGTTGAACATATAACTAGAAGTCAGGTTTCCTATTTTTCCGTTGTATATGAAAAAGCATTAAACAAGTTTAGTCATCTTCAAGTTCACATTAAGATCAATTTATTTATTCCATGTGGAAGAAATGGTACTTTTTTTGCAAGTTGATTCTGTGTGCATAGCCTGGCTTATATCAAATTTTGTAAATCCACAAGCAGAGAACAGATGGATATAGAAGCCTTGTTTTTTGAAGGTTATATTTTCTATACATAAGAGAAGTAATTGCAGATTCACGATCTATTTGAACATGAAAGAAACCTGATATTCACTGAGAAAAGATGCATATCCAAAAGCGTTTGGACAGAAACTAATTGGGACTTTTTCCACATATTATCCACGATTCTATCATCAATTTGCTCAGCACCATTAACACTGTTCATATACCACTAATGAGTGAAAAGTAAACCAGCTTGTCTGTCCAGTCTAGTCTGTCTAGAGTAGTTTCTCAGGTTTTTTGTTTTCTTTTTGACAAGGTAATTAACAGTCTATAAATCATCAACACAAAGTGTTGGAAGCCAAAATGGAGTGTTTACATCAGTGGATTCAAACCCAAAAAAAAAAAAAACTAGAGAGGAACCACCTAAGCCCTATATCATCTTATAAGGACCCTAGGATGTCTATAACAGAAATTGGATCATCTATATACTCTGATTTGCACCAATAAATCTACCTTTGAACTCATTACAAACTGCAAGTTACCTGAGTAATTAACTATCAGCACCAAAGAAAATGAGAAGTTCGATCCTTTTATCACGTGTGACCATCAAGGTTCATTTAAGGTGAAGAAAATGAGGTACCTGGTAGGTCCATAAAGATGTTGTGAGATTGATATCCCCGCTTTTGCATCCTGTAAGCATTATCTGACCTTTAAAACCTGCCCCATCCTTCTCTAACAAGGCACCATAATTCTGAAAATGTGGCAAAAAAGTCCTTTTTAGCTTTTGAAGTCAGCAAGGGATGAAGTTTGAGAGCCTTTTATGAGTCATATTAAACATTTGAAAAACCATAAAGTGAAATGGAAATTAGCCTGTAAACATGCATCATCACCGCTTATTCAAGTAAGGAAATAAATAAGAAAGAGAAATTAAGGTTAGGGATTCAAATATGGAGTTTGAACTATGGGAGATTTATGTCGTCTTTCCCCAATTCTGATGAGAGTAAGATATGATAGAACTTCAGGTTTCACCAAAAAATTAATATCACTTCTTTCAAGTTAAAATAAGATAATACTTCAGGTTTCACCAAAAAATTAATATCACTTCTTTCAAGTTTAAGATAAAATAATACTTCAGATATAACATGATTCAAATCTGTCATCAGAGTAATTCTACTTCTAAACTATCTTTACCTGCAATCCCACCGTCTCAGATAATAGCAGTATGTCGTTGTATCCCTGAACCAGCTTAACAGGTTGAACCACCTTGATCCATTTGCCTTTCACACTACCTTCACTTACAACAGACACATCATAGGGTAAAAAGGGTGACGAATCAGAGACATAAGGAGAAAAAGGAAAATAAAAGACTACGCTAGCATGGCCAAATGTTGGGACAGACCCTCTCAAAGCTAGCTTGACTAACGTTTCAGCCCCATGCACTATAAACACAAGAAAAATAGGGATATTTTATATTTGTATTTGACAGATATTCTACGGCAATCCATCAGACCATTATGCTCAGAGATGGAAACCAACATAAATTGAAACATATTTCTACGACAGTCCGTCAGACTGTCCCCATGCTCAGAGATGGAAATTAACATAAATTTGAAAATCATATTCATGCACTGTTACCTTTATCAAAAAAAATAATCATATTCATGCAGACCAAGAAAAGTTCAATGTCTGAAGTACACTTTGATAGTAACAGGAGAATTGGATAATGCTATAACACAAAGAAAAGAGATGCATAATAATATAGCACAAAAGAAACCTAACCAAATACCTGCAAGCTGCCCATTAACAAAAATGCGAACAAAATCACGCATGCTATCAATATCAATTGTTGGACTAACATCATTTTCCTCCCAAAATGAGATGTCATCATCAGAGATATATATCCTGCATTCACCAGAGATAGCAGAGTAACTCATCACTATTTCAGTTTGCAACCAATGATAAATGTCATGAATCTATTTGTAACCAAATCTTCCAGTGTTTTTGTATAGGTGTCGTGTGGCTATTCACTTGTTGAAGGATAAGAAAACATGAGTCAAAGAGAGAGGGAGACAACAGAACAATGAGAGAATGACGTTATTGCATGGACAATCATCAATATTGTCGCCAACCAAACAATTAATCTCAAAAGCCAAAAAGTACCAAAAGATCTGCAGATGCTCATCCAAGGAGGCTTGATATTGTTAATGCCTAACTACTTACAAACACACTCAGAACCAAATGCAAGGATAACAACACTTGGGCATTAGAAATATTATGCTTCGTCTATCCTAAAATCTCAAAGAAGTTCATATTGCCTTAGTTGAAATTCCAATATTCCTTTTAGTCCTACAATTTGAAATCCTCAGACCACAGGTTAAGTATCACATCTCTCCAGTGATTCAGAAGCCAAAGTACATTAGTACAGGGGTTAAAAGGGGAAAAAACACAGACAAACATACAAAGACAGGCACACACAGTGGCAATACAGGGAAAGAGAACAGTTTGGTTAAACCAGAAGTATCCTGCCTGTAGCTTTTTAAGTTAGTCTTACGTCTAATGTTAAGTTAGCAAAGAGCAGACAGAGTGGCCATGTAAGTGTACCCATTTTCATCAAAAATGTTGTCGCGTACAATACTCTGTAGTATATGAACATCAAACTCGTTAATTTATGAAGAGAGCGACCCACTGGCCATCTTATGTCGAAACATTTAACACTGCTCACAATCACTTTTTACAAGATTTTGGCTTCTGAGGATATCTTCTCATGTTCAAAGTCGCTTTAAATTCCAGTACAGATGCCATCTAAGAATGTGGTATAAATGATGTGGTTTTAAAGCTTTATATGGAATTGGACAAATCCCATTATCAAGTAGCTCCAAATTAAGGTAGTAATCACTGTTTAGTCTGACCTAACCTCAGTTATAAGTTTGAAATACCTGGTCAGATACCACAGGTAATCAGACTGGTCTTTTGTCACATTCAGATGCTCCAGTATTCCGTTAGAAGTGAAATTCTTGTCACCCCACACACCAAGTGGCTCTTTCAATGTCATCCAAGATTGTGAAATACTTTCGAGCTTGCTTTTAGTGATTACTTGTGGAAACAACGAATTATTCCCAACTGAAACAGAATCAGAGCCCACTGTTTTGATTGAAGTTTGTGCCCCCACCTATTTAAGGAATGCAAAGAGAAAAGAAATTAAACACATTATTAGAATTAATCACAAAGTACTACTTAGTTTTAGAAGCATTCTGGCGATGAGGTCACTATGTTATACTTGAAAGAGAATCTAACTAAAGTTTAACTTCAGTAACCAGGATATGTTTCTCTTTCAAACAACATGTGCAAGTAAGTGAACACCTAAACTGTAGTTAAATTTACAACGCATCGCCAGATCTTATGGTGACAAATCATAATTTCGGATGAACTATTTGCCAAAAAGGTCATAAACATTTGATTCAACAATTTTTTTTCAGAAGCTATAGGAGACAACTTGAGTTGCAATGAAAAATCAATCTTTGTAATCTACCGACTACATCATCTACACAGAAATGGCAATAACTGCAGCCTCAGTTTGTGGAAACCACACATGTGATAGCATTATCAATATAATATAACAAGCTTGGAACAAAAGAAAATAATGACACAAGTACACGTGCAAGCATTGACAGCAATCTTTTGAACTTTAAACTTATACTCTTTCCAACTGTGGGAACGTCAACAAACCTTAGCTGTGTTGAAAGCTGTGTTTCTGCAATCTGGCAGAATACTCACTGACCATGGAGGTAAAGTATACTCTTGACCGTAAAATTTCACTGTTGCTGATTCATGTTCATCAATATTTGCAATAAATGCTGCACATATGCCTTCTTCATTCAAGGACATAAATTGGCCAATGTTGTGGGATGTTCCACGATAGACATGTGCCTGAAGTAACATGACAAGCATCAAATACCAAGTGATGAAATGGTAAAGCAGAGAAGGGATCACAAATATGATGATTTAAAAGAACAATTTAAGGTAAGCAGGAGAGAGTAATATTATCCTAAAAGCGCAGTGATTCATGCTTGCATAAAATAATGAAGTCCATCCTTTATTCCTTTCTGCCTTTCCTTTATTTTTCAGATAAAGTCCTTTCAGCCTTCCTTAACTTTCACAATCATATTAAGTATCGAGTAGGATTGCCAAGTGTTGCCAACTGTCCACTCTAACAACATCACAAGTAGCAAAAGATGCAAAGTCTGATTCGTAATTCACAAACTTCCCCCAGTAGAAGGCTTAGTCATTTGGAAGAAAAGAAAAACAATAACTCTATAAATTAGATTTGGTAGGTCATTAGTCCACGGTAATTAATTTCCTGATCGGAAAGAAAAGACTTTTTTCCTCAACTAACAAATCAAATCAACTCAACTAGATTGATCCATTGACCAGATAAATTTCCTTGATTTGAATGCGAGATTTTCCTCCTATTTTCCAGCTATATATGATGTTGTAAATAGCTCGCAATATTCTTTTTTTTTAAGAGAAAGGTAACTTTATATTCACAAAACAGGCTCATCATCCCAAAAATGATGAGACTGATCAGCTACAAACCCCATCTGGGAAATGCAAAAAGCATAAACACTAAGTCATGGTTCTTTAAGTTTTCGTATAAAATCCACAAAAAATTTATATTCCCCACCATTTCCTGTTTACACCAAAAATAGCTCACAATATTCTTATCTGCTCTTCTTCACAAGAATGATAAATGTAGGTGCCCATTTTTTTATGCAGCAAGTAATCTGTAAACGTAGGTGATATATTGTTCGTCCTGTTAGCAACAAATAACTGCAACCTCCTCAAAAAGCAAGAATAACAATAACTATGTTCTATCAAAGACATTATTAAGTGAAGCATCATAATAATAACTGATGGAATTTTGGAATTATGAGATATCTCAAGGCATTTTGTAGCTGTTCCAGAACAAAGTAAGAACGTGATGTGCCTTCGATAATTCACAAAAAGTAATAAGTACCTCTGCAAAGGTAGTCTGGCTAAAACACATTCATCACAATATATTCAACAACTGACATTTTATTTTACATTTAATAACATGTGGACTTACAGCAATACCAGGGTTAACTCAAGCCTATAACTGACCTCCTGGTTTGGTCCCAGTTTAATATACTGAGGTGAATCAGCAGCAACAAGAGCAGGTTCACAAAGCTTTATAGCAGCATGCAGATCCTTCAAATGGCCCCATTTAGGTTGACGTAGTAGTCCTATACATTATAGTAACCGTGAGAAAATATTGATTGTTTGATGATTACAAGACACTTATTTATAGACATAAGTGGGACAATATCTCTTTAAAGGACTTGACACTTGTAATATTTTAACCGTACGGATGATACTAAAACTAACACTTCAATATTCCATCAGTGACTGCTTAGCATAGACCTTTTTCATAAGGTAAAATAATTATCGAAGTAGTTATTGCGGTCTATTTAATGAATACTTATGAAAAAAAGAGGTTAATATCAATGTACACCTGGCTATCAAATTTTATCTTGACAGTAATGTTTTTATAGAAGAGTACATAAAATTGAAAAGTTACCATATTCATCAAGTGGAGCATCATAATCATAGCTAGTGATTTGAGTTGGGCCACCAGCAGTCCGGCCAAAATTTGTCCCACCAAAATACTGGTATTACAAGATGAAACAACCGGTCAGCAAGGAAACTATTTTCTGCCTGGAAAGGAAGAGGAAAGTGCCAGAAATCCAAGTTTCCAGCCTCTCTTTTTTGCATCGAATTACTCTGGTAGTGGTAACACAGTTTCCGGCAAGAAACTATGAGTCTTGCATAAGTATGGGGAAGTTGAAAGGAAATGGTTTCTTCTTATTTGAACTATCATTAGACTAGAAAGGTTGGTCTCTTCTTATTTAAACTATCATTTTACCATCAAACAAACGCGTGGAAGAAAAATGATCATTTCTCCTTTTACCCAGTAGTAATGAGTAACTTCAAGCCTCTCTAGTTTGCATAAACTGGAAATCAATATTTAACCACACATAAAATGTTTGTTTAAACTCTTCAACAAACAAATACTGGATATAGAACGAGTCTATCAATCAAGAAAAGAGATGATCATGTGGAACTGGGTAATCTTGACTATCGGTTGACAAGAAAACTTTTAAAATAATTACAAGTAAGGTCAGCTGGAATAGCAGACAGTTAAATATATAAGATACAAGCCTTATCTGTACCAGACTGCAAAATAAAATTTAAAGAGCATCAGAGGTATCTAATACCATATAATAGTTCTGTAAGCTGCCCCCACGCTGAAAGAAACGAGCAATTGCAAATGCAATATCCTCGGAAGGTCTATACGGGAGTCTTTCACCCCAATCTGCAAACCTGCAGTAAAGAAAAGAAATAAGATTGTCTCTTTTTCCTTTATCTGTATGTTATTGACTCCTCAACTTAATCCAAAATGTAGCTAAGAGTTCCCGCATTCCTTTTTGAGTTGTATACATCAGAGGGAGGCATAAAAAAATAAAGAAGAGCATAGTGAAGGGATATGAGCTCAAGTATACCACGTTTTCCTGGTTCATAGTTCTTGAGTTAGATTTCAGTATGCAATGTCCATCAAGCTTTACACCCTCACTGAAGAACTAATAATACTAACTTAACTAAATAATCAACTGACCTAACTTTTCCCTGAGGAATGGATTTCAACACATAGCTAGAAACATAACAAATTGGGTGTTGATACTTCATACAGTACTGAATTTATTGTTCTAAACTTGTTCATTTCATATGAAGTTCTAAATCCCATTCTAGCTTTCCTAACACTTTTTCCTTGATATTATTCTCCTTCGGTTAAGAAGTGATGTTCATATATTTACACTAGCTTCAGGTACAATCATAACACTACAAGAACCAAATAGGTACTTTATGCAAGTCAAGATATGTTGTTCTTTAGTTCATGAGTTATAGAGAAGTCAACTCACATGTTAGAGATAGTACAATCATAACACTACAAGAACCAAAGGTTTCCTGGAATCATGCATATACTGGTTCAGAATTCAAAGACATGACCAAGAAAGGTCTAACAAACAAGAAACAATTACCATACCATCCATTCCAATTCTCGGTCCAAATTTTCGGTTTCTTGTCAGAATTCGGCGTGAACCCATCACAATAGTATGCATTGCAAGTATCTATCTGTTAAAAATAAAAAATTCTTTAACATAACAAGATAAAGAAAAGATAGAATACCCTGGCCCTAAAAAGGAGGACTCATAATAACACAAGAGAGAAATAATTAAGAGAGAACTCACTGCTGCTTTCGAATTATAAATTTAATCCGAAAAAAAGTTAAGAAACCAGGGCTTGTTCATCTCAGATCGTTTGCCAGAATTCATGTGTTCGGTTAACTTGAAAATTCAATTGACTGTAGTAGTTCTATATGATAAAGAGTTAAATTTGTTTAAATTTTTAAGGTTCAAATTGATCAGTTTCTGCATCGGCTTATCTTTTACAAAAGAAACTCAAGAAATATGTGCATATTCTCATAAAACTACTAAAAAACACTAGTTTTTATGCAACTCATTCAATGAAACAAATTGCTTAAAACATATCATCTAATGAATATTTTTTATCAAAACTATTAGAGATTAAAGAACCGAGAGTCTATCGCAAACAACCTCTCTACCCCACAAAGGTAGGGGTAAGGTCTGGGTACATCCTTCCTTCCCCAAACTCCACTTGTGGGCTAAGTTGCTCGGACTCTCCAAAAATGTTGCTGCACCGGTGACAGATCCTTCAAAAATACACTTTTTTTGGAAGATCCGACACGCACCCGTCAACATTTTTAAAAGAGTCCGAGCAACATAGCTTGTGGGAATATACTGGGGTAGTTGTTGTTGTAATATTAGACTAAATAGACCAACTAGCTACAACTAGAGAAATTCAGGGAATCAAGTACATTACGATGTATTCTGGAGCATCAGTTTGCCTGCACATGACCCATGGAACTCCAGCACCAAGACCAACAGCCATTTCAGCAGCCCATTTCATATATATCTTCCCCTTGGGACCGAATGAGCTTTCAATATTTCCATATTCATTTTCAATCTGACAAAAGTATAGCATCAGACAAAGAAACAACTCGAGTTTAAACCTAGATGCAGAAGCATGCAAGGACATATGCAAAGGGAAAGGGAAGGAAATAGATGAAAGTGCCAAATTTATCAGCGTCTGCAGATAATGTCTCTAAAACTGGACATCCATTAATCATTTCAAGAGGAAATTACTCAGACTCAGTTGTAAGGTGCATTATTCATGTCAATTATTTCAAGCAGTCTTGACAGAAAAAATTCCTAATTATCTAACTAATAAAGTGCAGCTATCAGACTTACAGTAATACTGAAAGTCCAATTAGTGATTCAGATAAAAAATTTCATAACCTGCAGCAAAATGATAGGACCACCTTGCCACGAAAAGAGAGACTCCGATATCATAAGATCAACTATCTTTTTAACATAGCGCTCCATCTCCTCCTGGGAAAAGTGTTTCAGTTTGTCAAATTTCAATCTTCCAGCAACCAATTAATGCTCTTAAACTTCCAAATGAATATTAGCTAAACAGAAACAAAATTACTATAAACAAGGAATGCCTGCCATAAAATGCATGGTATAGATGCTTTATTTGAGAACCAAAGAACAACAACTACAAGAATCTAATCTTCCAATAGAGACACAGGTTGACAAAATTTGCCAAGCTATTTGCTCCAGCGAAAAAATCTTGAGGGGGTGAGGAACAGAAGGACAGAACTAATCTTAAATGCATGTGTGAGCACAATAAACGAAAGGCAGAGGCTTATTGTTGGACAATAACATAGTGCTTACAAAGCACTTAATAGAAACATGTTGTCATTTGGTTTTCCTCCCACTTTATTGACCACTAGGACATACCCGGAGTGTTATGCCTAACAATGTATCTAATATCTCTATAAGGTTAATTGAATTTTGAATTGACAATATGACAAGTAATTGGTTTAGTCTCATTAATCAATATGGAACCTATAATATGTGCAGCAGCAATGGAGGCTACAAATCAGGTCCAACAAAAAATAGACATGGCCAAACAAACAAGTTATCTTCAAAATTTAGAAGGTCACACTCCAAGACACCTCAAAAAGGCCTCATACAATCCCACAGAAAGATTACTGTTCCCCTGCTATAATATAATACCTTGAATGGTGCATTATCTGTTCGAAATTCTATTCCAGGTATATCACGAAGCCATATGGGGAAGCCCCTGCAATACAGGCAGTAAATCACCAAGTGAGATCAATAGAGAAGCTCTCAGTGGTGACACAAATGTGTTAACGCCCTTCTGCTATATTCTGTTGTTGATATCTCTATTTTTACTTATTTTTTTCAATATTTCTCAGTGCTAACTTGTCAGCTACTGAATTACTACAGAGTCTCATTCTCGTTACCACCCTTCTCTGTTGTTGCTAATCACCTTGTGAGAGTGAAAGTAATGCATTTCCAAAAGTAGTTAACCTTTTGCTTTATTGAAAAAATAGACTAGATCTTGAAGCATGACAACACATCTTACATGAACTAATGATAAAGTTAAAACTGAGCAGGGAAATATTGGAAACAGAACGTAACCCGAAGTTCCATTCTGCACAGGCATAAGGACCTATTCGAATAAAGAGGAACAATCCATGAGATCCAACTAGCTTTGCAAACTTGACAATATCATATCTTCCTTCAAAATTGTACTGAAAAGAGAAGCATCAAAAGAGAGAAGCAGTTCAGAAAAGGTAAAGGTTACAGAAATTAAATAGTAGGAAATATAAAAAAAGTCAATTGAAGAACAAAACGACTCGTTTAAATATTATAACTCTACAAGAATATAGATCGCATTACCTACAGTGCAACAAACACCAAAATGCAGGTTTTTAAGAAATGAATACCTGTCCCCTGGTTGGCTCATGACCATTCCAAAATGTATAAGTCTCAATGACATCTGCACCACCTTCTTTGCTCCTAGCTATCAATTTAGGCCACATCTGGCACATGTGATATGTACAAGGTTTATAAAAACTAAGAATAATTTGTAACATGAGGGTGTAGTGGAAGTTCATACACTATGTTCATACAGAGAACATGAGCAAAACCAGATAGATAAGTTACGTTAGCATAACATCGCTATTTGATTTTGAATTTCAGAGATTTATGGCACATCAAATTAGCAGTTAGATTCTTTAAATTGCATGAAAGAACTGTTCCAAGAAATGCAATAACACTAACAAGATGACATCTTTGTTTAATGTCCATTGAGCTATTAAAATGATTTTCTTTTCAGTGAAGGATGTGAAGTTCAGATATAATTCACTGATTGAAAACTGAAAAACAACAATTTTCAGAATTGTTGCTTTTCACAAATACACAAATTAATGTTTCCCTTGAAACTGCTCCACAGCCAAACATTGTAACAAAACCATGTTCGTTATCTTTTTTTATTTTTGCTACTTAATTCACCGTTAATCCTGAACAATCCACAAAGCAGCAACCTTTTACTTGATCCTTTACTCCAATTCCGTGGAATTCTAATTTGTCGCTCTTATACAATATAATCCCTCCAAAAAAAAAAGAAATCTTTTTAGACTGTTCCAAAAATCATTGCCATCATTCTCCATTTGGAAATCATTTACAATTTAACATAAATAAACACTCTTATATAGGAATTACTACATACTCCTCCATCCACTTTTACTTTGTCATGGAGCTCAACTAAATTAGATTAATTCAACATTTTAAATTTTAAATTTAGATGTTCGTATACTATAAATTGCAATCATACTCGTATTAAAACGATGAAAAAAATACATTTTAAAATATTGATCAAAGTTCATGCTGACTCTCGAAACTGACAATTGTACAGATGGAGTATTTAGCTTATGCATCATGAGAGCAGTAAATTAACAGGAAAAAAATAACTTTTACGAATCACATAGACTGAAATTAGCAAAATTGAAAGTTTCACTAACCTCAGGAGTAGCGCGAGGATAGTGAATGCCGGCGGAGATAAGCATACGGCGTTTACCGCCGATGATAAGAGCACGGTTATCGTAGGTGACATTGAACGGCTTGAAATACTCGCCGGCGACGATCGCGAAGTGGATAGTTAACGCCGTTAGTATTAACGGAAAACTCAGAGTTTTTCTTCTGCTCATAGCTACTGCCATTTTGTCTCAGATGAAAATGGATAAAGTAAAACAAAAAATGTATATATATTGTATGACCAGGGAAGTAGTTGCGTACGGTGAGGGTGCAACGTTACTGTCATGGTATTTTGTGTATTTATCCAAAATTGAGACGTCACAATTTTTTTCTAAATTGAGAAATGATCAACATATAGGAAAAGAATGAGTTATCTATCTACACTTTATAAATAAAAAAATAATTATAGTATTTGGACTAATTTACACATATTTTAATTAATTTATAAGATATTTGTTACTTTTTGTCGGTATATATAATAAGATAGTTTTATTTATCAAAATTTAAGCAGATGAGAAAAATATTTGAGGAAGAATAATTTGGAAATTAGTTGAAAAAAGATGTTAATTTTTTAATTAATTAATACATTAGACTTATATTTGGGTTGGTATCATGTCTATATCACTCCTTTTAATTGGACCATTATTATGTAAATCTTCAAAGGAAAGGAAAAGAGGTAGAATAAACACATCAAATTTCCCAAATTTGTATATAGCATAACTAAATTAATTAATCTCATAACTAATTAATATTAGAGCCTAGTCACCAAGTTGTTGAGCTAAATCAATTACTATCATAACATTTGATTCTTTCCTATTTGAAAAATGTGCTTGAAGACTATAATTATTTTATTATTTATTTCATTAGAAGTATCGTGAGAAAAAAGTGAAAAGAACCCCTAACATAAAATTTATTATACTCAAACGATCTCTACTCATACTTTTTATCTTTATCATTTTACTTTTATCATAAGTTAGCTTAAACCACAATTATTAGCCCATTTTGTCCACCATGTTGATGCAAATAATGATTTAGAAGTTAAAACTTGAGGAGATAGAGTTATGGGAGAAGCGAAATTATACTTGATGATATAGCGGTCATTGTTTGAGTTTCATTTGAAATGATTTGAGGTATGAGAGTTGTAACTATGAACTTTGGGAATAAAAATATTGTCGCTGAAATTGTTGAAGCTTGATCAACACGATATATAACAACAAAATCAAATTAAACTAATTTTGAAACATATAGATCTTGATTGCTTCACTTAAATAAGCTAAGATAGATTATTTATTGCCACATAAATACTAAAGTAGAACAAACCAAAAGATCAAAATGTGGTATAATTAATTGTTTCTCCAAGAACATTAATAACCACTCCAGCAGATAAACTGAAATACATAACAAGATTATCACCCTTTGAAATTTCATCATCTTGAACATTTCTTGAAGCAAATGCCTCTTCACAATTCATGGCAAAATCATTAGATGATTCAACATGATCACTAGCCGATTGAAATTTCTTCTCTTGAACATCATCTAAAGCAGTAACAAATGCTCCAACAACACCGCCATACCTGTTGTTGAGAGAGTAATATAATTAATCAGTTAAAGTATGTTATCTCTAAATTTGAGATGATCAGACAACTCAACATGATAATAGGTAAGCAAGAGGCTTCTTAGTTCAAATCTCATAGCCAATTAAAAAGTAAAAATAAATAAATTATGTGTTAGAAAATGATATCATCTAAAAGTTTAGTCTTATGTCTATTCAGATTTCATTTAGAAGCTTATGCTATTAGAAATTAATAATACCACTTTTCGTCTTAAATTATTGATAATTTCTTCTTTTGGTCCTTCTTATATATATATGCATCAACATATTTCACCTTCTATTAATTTAAAATGTGTGTTTTTGGTCCCTTCACGTAGAAAATATGTTACATGAGTTGACTATCTATAAAATTATATTATCGTCAAATATGAAGTAACAATACAAACTTAACATAACATATCACATATAAATAATTATGCGGTGAGATGATTAATAATTGTGGTAATTTGTGAATATATTAGCAAGCAAAGGGATCAAAAGTGCACCATTCAATTAAATGAAGATTCGATGTGCTTCGACGTCAGATCTAGTAAATCAAAAGTGCTTTTGGTCTTATTTAAAATTAGACGGCCACATAGTTCAAAATACTAATATTAGAGCAAGTAAGGCTTCACGTTCAAATCTCACTGCCCCAAAATAACAAGCATTAATATTTTCACAAGTTTGATGTTTCGCCTATGAAAGAAAAAAACGTGTGAGGGGGTGCTTGAGATTGTCATACAAATAAACATATTTATGCAAGAAGTTATATGTGGACTGAGATCTCACCATGGGTGAAGCTAGAGTTTCACCAGAACTCAGTAGCTTTGACTAAACTACGTGTTACTACAAAAAATAAGTAGCATGCGTTACTAGCTCCGCCACTGAATCTTATAAGAACGAAAAATATCCGAACGCATTTGACATACATATGAAAAAGAATCAAACATACCATTTGCTACACACACTCAATGCTGAAGAAACAACAGGGCTTGTGCCTCCTTCATGACTATGCTTTTTATTTATGTAGTCTTGAGTTTTTGATGCATGGGAATTTCCTGCTTTAATAATGGCTATGGCTAAATCATATGAAGTTTGTGTTGATGAGATTTTTGGATCAGAATATAGAAGTTTTATGCAGAAATTAAAGTCCCAATTTGGTTTATAAATTGTGCATGCTTTTTCAATAAGATTTGAGTTAAAGTTTGCTTTGGTTTGTGAAGCCAAAATCAAGAACAAAGGCAAGAAAAAGATTAAAAAAGTAGAAATGTTTCTTAGAGAAGACATTTTTTGCTATGTTGAAGTGATATTGAAAGACTATATATAAAGATTTGAACAGAAGTTTTAGTGCACCAGACTGCCTTATATATAAAGAGAGTGTTCAAGACTTGCTAAAATAGAAAAGGTTGAGCAGAATCTTTAGTGCACCAGACTGCCTTATATATAGATAGTTTGAGACTTGCTAGAATATAAGAGGTTATTTGATTTACCATGAGGAAGTGATTTTGAATGACTATATATAGAGTCTTGAACCGAGTTATTTATATATAAAGACTTACTAGAATAAATTCAATAAATATTCACACATAATACACACATATGTAGTGTAATTTTTTTTTTTATAAAAGACCAGATAACTCCCTTACGAGCAGCCAATAAGCTTAAAAATGAACGATCTTAATGTAATGACCCTAAAAGTCATTTTTGGAAATTTTCATAAAATGACCGTTTTACCCCTCCCGATAGTTGCCCCGAGTCCTAATTGTTGTATTTTCGAAGTTGGTTTGAAGGAAAATTGATGAAAAGTTGAGTTTTTGGAAAGTTGAGTTTTTAAGAGTTAAAGTTTGGTTAAAAGTGCTATTTCGAGTCATTTGGAGTTTCGAGACTCGAATCGGATTTCCGT
>JAJOOO010020476.1:0-26964 GCA_029582685.1 Solanum piurae
AGAAGAAGAAAAAGACCATATTAGCCCAATGGTATGCACAACTTCTCATACGTTCAGTAGATGAAAGTAGCGAAAATAAAGATGATGAAATGAATATGTGAGTATATCAAGGGAGATAGAATTAAAAACAAAAGATATTCAGAACAAGATGAGAGTAACTTTTATGATCGACAAAATGAGAATGACGTGATTGAAATGATTCGAACATGCGAGGAAGAGATGCAGAAAATATGAGAGTTAACTATGATGTGTATGAAGAGAGATAGAAATAAATTGAAGAGGTATTGGCGAGAGAGTAATTAGATAGGACATGAAATATTTGCAGCTTACCAAGGACTTGACCTTAAGTAAGAAGATATAAAAGTCAACAATTAGGATAAAAAACTAATAGGTAGTCGGACGTTATCTAATTTTCCTTATTAGTATTATTACTACTATTACCCTACTATCTTAATCTTCGATTTTATCATTACACAGTTTCTTTTGCCCCGATTGACATATTATAAATTATTGTTATTCTTTTTCTTTTTTTTTTCTTCATTACTGTATTTTCTTTTCATACTGATTTATTATGTTTTACTAAAGACCATAGGGGTTGTTGTGATGATATACACAACTTGCATTTTATAAACCTAAAAAGTGAGGGAAAAAATGGGTTGATTTCTTCCAATTTTTCATTAATTGAGTACATGTATACTCAAAAAAACACTTAATAAAATTGTTTTCCAATACTCTTAAGATATACAAATAGACAAATCCATATATTAACAATTAGATCAATCTGATATCTCGATCAGCTTACACGCACCTCAATATATTTCACTTTTTTTTTTATATTTTTTTTTTGGGTGGGGGGGAGGGGAATATGTTCTAGAAAGGTCATTCACATGTATGATGTATCCATACACTTTTTTAAGTGGCCTTTTTAAGTAATGGCCACCACTTGGGGCATCATGTGCATATTGTTGCACATGGCCAACAATTGTATATACATACATGAAATTCAAAAATAAAACCGACTTAACTTCAGTCTTATGAAACTTCAGACACCATATGTCTAAAATTATTCCGAAATGAAATACCTTGCAAAATTTTACGCATTGCAAATACGGCTTAAATTGTGCTGCAATTTACGATTCGTGCTATCGAATAAGCTGAATAAATCATTATGGCAAAAGTATATACAAAATAGAAATAAGTTATGTTGTTGGATACATACTAAATTTTCAACAAAAATTAAACTACAAAATTATTATTCCAAAAGTGCAAATAAGATCTTAAAGGTAGAATACATCAAAATTTTAATAATTAATCAATATCTGCTTATATACATGGCCTAAAAAAAAAAAGGTCCATGGGCCATAAAATGAAAACTATAATTTAACCAAAAAGATAAGAAATACCAAACATATATAAATTTAGTGCTGCTAACATAATCAAATTACAATTAGTATAACAAAAATTTCAACATAAATGGCCAATATTATGTCAATATTAATTCAAACTACTCGAAAACTCGTTTTTTTTTAATAACCGAGAAATTCTTTTGAAGCCAACCGTTAAAGACCAAACATAGTCTTCGAAACTCTGGGATAATAAATCCGATCTTCTATCCTTCTCCACTCAAATATCAAACGTATTTCGCATTGCTAAGGTCACAAGTCCATCAACATTTGCAACTACAACTAAGCCTTGAGTTTTTTTACCTTCTAGTTTTGATTACGATCTCAGTTACATTTTATGTGTCTTAATTTGACTGTACACGAAATTTAAGAAAATAAGAAAGACGGTTGAACCTTGTATAGTTAAACTATAGAGAAGTTACCAAAATATACTATGAATCATGTGATCCTAACTACTAAAATAGTAACACAGATATTTATGTACTTATATTTGAACCAATTTTGTTCTTTTTTCTTTCTTTTATCGTCATCTTCTGTACTTGTTTATGATGCATTTGGAAAATGTCTTGAAGAGTACCCGAAGGAATAGTAAAAACACGCGAACTTGGACGTGAACCCTGATGAAACGTAGTATTGGATTCGAGTATGAATCCAATACACGTATTTATTTTTTAGTCGGTTTTTAAATCGTATTTTTGGAGGAATGATTTACTCAAAAACCTTCAGCATGGAGAATATATGTCATTAGCTATTGTATATAGCCGGACTTTTACCCCTCTCAACCCAATCCCTTAACTCGCGTATTTTTCACTTCACGAGCTTCACTCTAAACTATCATATAGTATATTAACATCGACGGAGAGTGCCTCTAGCCACAGTCGAGGGGAGAAAAAACTAAATAGAGGATAAAAGACGCGTACCAGAAAGGCGTCAATCGACCCACATCATCATCTACAAGCAATTTTTGAATGAACAGGCAATACCTGATTGTCCCTGCGTCAAATAATAACTAAAGATTGGTATAAAAGAACAAAAAAAAAGTTTCTTTGTCATAATGCAAGTACAACATTATAACCTATGATAAAAAATGGGATTTAATTCTAAAGCATTAATTTGGCATACTAATTAGATTTATGACTGCAAAGTGATTAAAAAAAATTCTAAACTAAGAAAAATTATATCCATGTAGAAAAACCTGTAAAGGCACTCTAGCATTTTGAGCATACACATGGCCTATGTAAGCTCGGACTCTTCAAAAATATCGACAGGTGTGTGTTGGAGGATTTGACAACATTTTTGAAGAGTCCAAACAATATGATGCCCGCATTCATTGCTAAAATTACTCTTACCCCAGGGACATCCACATATAGTCAGGGTACCAACTTAACCTCTTAGATCTTAAATCGAGACTAATAATTCACAAATAACACAGCATGTTGACCCGTAGATGTAAAGATTGACGAAAATAAATAGCGCATTCACACACACAGAGACAAGATATCTCAACAACAGCATCCCCAGTGTAATCCTCCAACAAGTGGAGACTGGGGAGAGTAAGATGTACACAAACCTTACCCCTACCTTTGAGAGGAAGAGAGACTATTTCCGATAGACCCTCACAACACGAGATATCTCAACATAACAACCAAATAAACTAAAAGGTACTTTGAATTCCGTGAAATTAAATATGGTATTATATTATACTTGAAATGTGAAGGTATATTGTAATGTATGTCTGTACACGAGATATAGTTCCAAAAGAGTGCCTTGAAATTGCATAAAAATAGAACAACCGATTTTGAATTCTTAAGAGGAGGAACTCATCTGCAACTGGGATATCTACAAGAATATATGCAAGGGGCACACACTCGTCGTCCTTTTTTCACAAGAATGCGTAAACCCGGAAGTATGTGTATGCATCTGGTACCGCCCGACCAGGAGTTGCAAGGGCAAACCCTGAAATGGCATCAAAGTAGCAAAACAAAGTTATAAAGCATATTGGCCTAAAATGCTATTACTAAAATTTGCAATCCTCACATCCCTTTTCAAATTAGCATCAATTGGGTCCTATGTCTTATACGTGCATTGTATTACATCTTTTGGGATTTGTACAGATCCATATACAATCACCTTCAAAGTAGCTCAAGTAGATAATTCCTTTACATAATTCTAAAAAGTAAAGCCTCTCTACCCCACAAAGGTAGGGATAAGGTGTGTGTACATCCTACTCTAGTTAGACCCCACTTGTTATATTGCTAAAAGTAAAGGTGAACACAACCAAATCAATTGCCTCGACAAAGCAGGGAAGAGAGAAAGAGAGTGTGCAGAAAGCAGAGAGAGACACGCACACAACAACAACATACCCAGTGTGATCCCACAAATACAGTATAGGGCGAATAAAGTGTACGCAGACATACGTGGCTCGAATCCTTCAAAAATGTTGTCGGGTGGGAATTGAATCCTTCAAGAGTTCTTTTTAAGAGGATCTAACATAGATGTGGGCGGTGGCAGCATTGTTTGGAGAATCAAAGCAACATAGGTTCCCCCATCTATCCTAGAACTTCTATTTCAAAGATCTTCGGTCTATTTAACAATTACTCATTACTATAATACTTGTGACGCAGGGAGTGTATAAGTTCATCTCTTGCCTTCATTTCTCTTGGATTGATTTTATGTATTTTCCTTTGTATTGAATCTTGTTTGGAATATTAATTAGCAAGTTGTTTCATATTTGTTAGGTCAAACACTTCGAGTTGTTATTCTAATTTGTATAATTTAAATTCACCATATCCTTTATTCTTTCTTAGTGTGCTTCTGTATATTTCTTTTGCTTTCACTACCGCAAGACTATCCGCTAAAGAGCTTGCACCCACTAAATGAAGGTTTCACTAGCTGGCTGGCAAGAAAAAAAAGAAATTACATACAAGTAGCGACTCAAACATGTTTCTTCTCCTTTTGTTATACTGGAGAAATACTCGAGGCTTAGTGAGAGCAAAATTCAAGACACGATTGATAATGGGTTCATCCTTATATCCTATTTCAACTTAAGTACCAGGCTTTTTGTCTGCGACAGGATTCAAACTCATGAAGCGCGCACACATATCACAATCTGTATTCTTACTGCTAGACTGGCCATGGAGCCTTTTAGAATAAACATGAAGTACCTTAACATTTACACTAATAACTATTTTTCGAAAGAATTTCTCCCAACTCTTACGCAGCTCTATTCCTTATAGTATGATCCCTGATGTGTACAAAGAATGACCAAAAAAAACTTCATATTTTCCTGACCTATAGACAATACATATATTGCATCTTAATCCAGGTAGCTATCCGTTGGAGAAGGCTAGATTGTCTAAACTACAAAGGCATGAAGATTTGCATCTAGGGAGGAGTCATCCACGACAATTCAAAGGCAACATATTCTGTTGAGATACATTGCAAATAGCGACAACTAATAAAATGCATATCAAACACTAGTAGGGAAAGATGGCTGTATTCAGAAAACAATAATTCCACTACAATGTATAAATTGGTTTCTGCTTCTAGAAACATAAAAATAGGAACTGCTATTGACAATACCATTGCTTACAAGATGTACACGATGACGAACTCTATGTGCAAATTGCAGCATGGGTGTCCTTGGAAACCACAGGTCAAGAACAGACCCCTAACATGAAGAAAAAAGAGTTAGTATTGGAAAACAAAGAGACGGCAAACAGAATAAACTCAAGAAATTTCAGAAGCAAATTAAAATACCTAACACATCAGCTCTGGCATCTCTTTTGCATTTCAATTCATCGAGCCACGACACCTGATGTGACGATGCATATAATAACAAAATAAGGTTAAGACCTTTGCTGATCCTTAACCAACCTAAACAAAGAAAGCTTAACTGAAATAACAGTACTAAGACATCACCGGAGAAATAAATGTCTTGGAAAAGAATCAAAGGGTATAACAGTCACATAAACTATCATCTTGTTAAAGAGAGATTGTCTTTCGCTATTAGAACTAGCATACAAAGGATAAAGCTAGCAATCAATTTCTTCCCCTGTGCAATACTTTGTGATATATCGCACACACAATAAAATATAGATAAAAATTCAATCATCAACAATAGTCTTATACCTCTTAGAACCACAGTTACATGGGATCTTCTTTTCCTCCAAAGGAAACTTGTAGTTGTAAGTTATCTCTTCACCAGCTGCAATATGCCGCTTAGCATATATGAAGATCTTTTTCTGACCCTCAACACTTATAACTTTTGTATAGCAATTTGGCTGCAACATATGTTAAGATCAAGCAGATGACATCATCGAGTTGAAATCCTATGACACTTCATGTCACACAGTCGTAAAATTCCAATAGTAAGAAAATCACCTCACAAGAATGGTTTACGAATCTGGCAATACCACCACGTTTTGTTGCATCAACCTTCATAAAATACAGTCAGTTATTAAGAAATGCCTGCTCAATCTTTATGAAATTAACAATTTTTCATAATATGCAACACATTATGACTATTGGTTCAAGATCGGATTAATTAGAGCCTGTTTGGATTTGGTTTATTTTAAGTGTTTTTAAGCCAAAATAGCTTTTAAGCACTTTTGGAGTGTTTGGATAAATTAAAAAAGTGCTTATAAGCACTTGGTTTAAAGCTAAAATGATAAAAATAAGTCATAAGTTAGAATTTCTAACTTATGGCTTATAAGTCAAAAACTAAAAGCCAATCCAAACAGGCTCTTAGACTAGATTCCCAGCAAAATTGCATAAACTGGAAAAGCATTCCTTTAGATTTAGCATTACACAAAATGCTATCACAATTCACTTACAACCCCTGGTAATGTGAGAATTGCATCCACTATTCCAGAAACACACAACAGCAATTTTGTTACAAGATTAAGCAATGGCTTTCAGATTCAGCAAGTAAAACACCTAAATCCTTAGGGTTGTTTGGTGGGAAGGATTAGAAAAAATAATCTCAGCATCAAACCTCGCACAGATTATGCAGTGTTTGGTTGGCCATATAAGAAAAATAATCTCAAAAATAATGCAAAGTTTGTTCAACGGTATTTAAATAATTACCGCACTAGCTATGTAGGAATCTATGTATCATTTTATGCGGGATAGAATGTGTAAATGGGGATAAAGTATTTAAAAGACAAAGGTACTCTTAAAAAGCAAGTATTTCCTAAATACCATTCCTTGTCTTATTATTCACACTCGGCATGCGCTACTCCTTTTATCTTTTCTCCGGGTGGTTTTGGAGAACATCAACTTATCGTGAATGATTGGTCACACACAATTTCATTTCTCGACATTATTAGTCAACAACAACATACCTAGTGTATTGCTACAAGTGGAGTCTAAGGATAATAGAGTGTACGCAGCGGAAGAGGTTTTTTTTAGACAGCTGGATAGAGAGGTTGTTTCCAAAAGATTCAACATTATTTGTCATTGCATAAAAGTCCATCAATATTAATCACCACATAAATAATCCTCGCATGTGAACCAAACAACCCCTTAAATTACAACCTATTTAAAACTAAGCTCCTTGGAGTACACATGCATGGAGAACATTATGAGAAGTTAAAATTCTCCTTGATATCCCACCCCTTGGGTACGGCCCTGCGTGAACGTGGGATACTTTTTGTACCAGGCTGCCTCTTTTTTCAATCCCACATCCAATCTTTTTAAGAATATAAGCAATTAGAAATCGCCAAAGAAATATTGGACCTTCAACGTGGTCATTGGTTCATGGAAAACTTAAACCTGAATCTTACAAGTAGAAAAGCCAAAAAGCTATTTATCCTAGCATTAAAATTGTTAGGATCTACCGTTCCAAAGAAAAAAAATTAATAGGATCCGATCACCTATTTTTGCATTGCTCTACTGCAATGAGATTTTGTTGGGAGTAATGGAAAGACTTATCAATGAGCTTCTTACAAACAGATTTTGGGACATTCAGAAGAAAATAATTCCTTCTTGCTTCTATAACATGATCTTCTCAAACACACAGTACAGCAAGAACGTTTCAACAACAATATATGGCAATCGAATTGGGATAACAAGTTATCCTAGCATCAGTTTGATCGAAGAGTAATGGCTTCTAGGATAGATATAGACAGACAGAGCACAGCTAGAATAGAATTTCTACTTCATTTTGGTTTTGACCGACTTAAGGTTAAAAGGCATTTCATCCTACCCTGTGACTCTTCTTTTCAGGATTTGTATTAAAAATAATTCTATCCAAAATAGAAACATGAGAGGAATCTACATCATCAAGTAAATTCTATAAGAAACTGAATTCTCCAACTACTTGCTCACCACATAATCATCATCCAGTCTGAAAAGGTAACTGCTCCCAATTCCTATCTTCTCATAATAGTGCTCTCGTATGTCAGATACCTGAGAATCTCAAAAAGGAGAGGAGTAAGATTTCAAATAATGAACACTTCACATCAGTGTTTCAGACAATCAAACAACATCACTAGTACACAAATAAACAAAGCTACGACACCAAAATGTATGAAGAAAACTTGCGGCAAAAGCAGCAAGCTGGAATGTACTTTAGGTTTGGAAGCAATGCTCTTACACGACGACGTATAAGCTCTCCAACATATTCAATGACAAAGTCTTCAGCATCAATAGGCTCAAGGGCAACAAGACCCCAGTCATGTATCTTACTTTGTTGGAAGCGCAGGCGCTTCTTCCTAGCCTACAAAAGACGTAGATGAATATGTAACTAGTATATAACCACAAAAAAATAATCTAACATATACAAATCGCCCGTGCTGAGCACAAGCCCAAGCATTACTTTGAACACAATTTACTAATCAAACTCTTGACTTATTTTTTTGTTTCAGATAGTTAATCAACAATCAATGCACAAAGTATATAAGTTTTATCAATATCCTTTTAATAATGGGCATTATAAATTATTTCAGCAATGTTAACAATTCAAAAAACAAACAATGATAAAATATTATTGGACACAATTCAAAAAAGAAAAATCCAACAATATGGTTATTATTAATTAAACGATTTGTAGTATCTTAAGAGGTTCTTTTTAAAAATTAAGTTATTTTTAAAATAAAAAAGCAAGGCTTTGAAGCTGCATAAATTTTCCTCTCTTGTTTTACAAAATAAGAGAGGACTAATATGATGCTCTCTATTAAATAATTGGCTTTTGCTATATTCTTGGTGATTCTTCCTTTATCAGTTCTCCTTTTTAGTAATCTTTTTGGGGCATAATAGTAAAAAAGGAAAAACTTATCCTTCCATTATCTTTCAAACTTCAATATGATTTCCTTTCCTTTATAGCTACTAAGATGTTACTGTTCACTAAGTTTAAAAAGTCCAAAGAGCTCTTCACTGAAAGATTTAAGTTGAAATATGGAAGTGATGTATAGTACCTTAATACATACACATTCATTAATGACATTCAAAATTTAAAGAAGTATCTATGGAAAAAAAAGAAGTAAAAGGATCAACACAGATACTTACTAGACATAACTTTAAAAGAATATTTTTAAAAAAGTTAAAGATTTATAAAAAAAATTAATGGGGAAAAAGATTGTACATGATCTTTCAAAAGAATGTAAAATAATAAATGGAGTAATATATGTCATCATTTGAAATGAATGTAAAATGATAAATGGAGTAATATATGTCATCATTTGAATTAGAGATAAGTTACAAAAAAACTAATTAAAATAAGTTGCATGACCATAATCCCCTCAAACTAAATTTATATACATACTTGTCTCTTTTTAAAACAATAATGAATATACAAATGTCACTGCCATAGTGCATATGATGTCACTGCCTTGAATGCTTTTGGGGCAAAAAAAATGAACCCAAACATTGCTAAATTTATCAAAGTGCACAGGAGCCTTTATTGTTATTAAATGAAGTGAAAAAGAGGGGTAAAACAAGGTATTATAAAAGAGGTAAGAAGGCTTAACAGTTAAATGCATTTCAAAAGCTGCAGGTGGGATCCATTTCCACAATAAGAAGAAAAAGAAGAATTTTGCCAACTTGAATATGAATATGAACTACGACAAGGAAAATCAATCCTTAAAAAGACGACATTGAATTGCTCTCGTGTAACATATCCAGATTTTCTTTGTCTATTGACTGAGTTCCCCTTTTTATTTTGTGTTTTCCAATATGTTAGATGTGGGGATGAAGGTCCAAAGCAGGAACTAGCATTCAAATGTGGACGGAACTTCACTCTTTTTTAGGAGAGCTGCCTATGTACCCTCTCTTTTCAGCAAGAAAAGAAAAAGAATAAAGTCCCACGTAGTTCACAGTTAATCAGCCCACACAGAACCATTAGTCTTTGACAAAAGTCAAAGGGCATATTCATTAAAGAGGATGAATTCTTTCAAGTAAGCTACAGTAAATCCATTTGAAAGCCAATAGAATTGTTTTAGTTTATTGAGTTACATCATAACCCAGTATCTGAAGGCTTTCCCGTCAAATCACGTTGACGGGGAGCTCCTCTCTTTCTCCCTTATTAATTGTAGTAAAGTAAAAGAACTGCATCTAACAAGGCAAATTCTCATGTTACCTTCAATTGAGTAGCTTTCAAGAGGTCAGCACCCTCGGCAGCAGCAAGGAGGTTGCGCAACTTAACCCTATTTGTTCTTGCAGAAATTCCCTTAACATTTAACATTTGAGAACCATTAGCATCTGAACTAACAGATTGAATATGAACAACCTTAGTTCCCCTAACACGAGCCCTTTCGGCAGGACTTGCCCTCAACGACCATTTACGCCACTCCCAACCATTGATCGAAGTTCGAGCACAGCCAACTGATTGTGAACAATGTTTTGCTATCCGGGATTTACCCTTCTGGTTCTTCTCTGGAGTAGCCACCTTTGTTGCAGCTTGGTTGCCAACACCACTTGATTGTCTCTGAAATTTTCTTGAACGAGATGCTGTCAGATTATCCTCTAGTTTTCTCTTTTTCAAATCCGGTAATTTGGCTGCTGCTTCAATAGCCCAACCAAGACACATATTAATGAGGCAATAAACATGAGAGATCATGTGAACACTGATAACATTAGAAAAAAGAAAAATAGAGCATCAATTTAGATGAAATATAAACACTAACATTTAGGAGTCTTCTTTGAACAAGAGGGTGGTTGCATTTCTTGAGTGCCCAATTCCCTGTTTGCAACCTCAGCCACCTTTACATCACCACTGGAGTCCGCGGCAACTAAAGTAGCCTTCAGTTTACTGTGGCCTGTATTACTTCTCCCTGCAACACAATTTAGTACAGTATGATAAACATGACTAATTAATATAATGTCTTATTCTGGCAACATCTGAGAAAACTAACTCAAGAAAATTGAAAGACCTCGGGAAACAGATGCAACTTTCTCTGAGATGGTGTTAAAATTAATAACCGATGATGGAGGAACAACTAAAGACGCATTAGTGAATAACTCTTTGTGACAATCTTTCAGCCCAATTTCCTCAACACGTAAAGCTGCATTATCACCCTTATTAATCTCTGTTTCCTCCCCTAAGTGATCTTGCTTCGTTGACTTGTTAATAGTTCTCTTTTTGAAGCCAATGTTTCCATCAACCATCCCATTATCACTGGAGACCTCAGTGACATTAGCAGCCTTCAGTTTTTTGCGGCTTGCATTTCTTCTTCTCGCTGCAAAATTTTAAACAGTATGATAAACATGATCAATAAATATAATGTCCTTTTCTAATAAAATATGAAAAAGCTAACGCGGGATAACTGAAATACCTTGGGAAACAGATGCGACTTTCTCTGAGATAATGTCACAATTAATAAAAGATGATGGAGGAACAATTAAAGACGCATTAGTTAACAACTCTCTGCGATAATCTTTCAGCCCAATTTCCTTAACATTTAAAGCTGCATTGTCACCTTTAGTGCTTTCTGTTGCCTCCCCCAAGAGATCTTGTTTCCTTGACTTGTCGATAGATCTCTTTTTGAAGCCAACATCTTCACCAACCTTCCCATTATCACTGGAGACCTCAGCGACAAAAGCATCCTTCAGTTTTTTGCGGCTTGCACTACTTCCCCTTGCTGAAAAATTTACAACAGTATGATAAACATCATCTATAATATAATGTCCTTTCTGGGAACATTTGAAAAATCTAACTCAAGAAAACTGAAATACCTTTGGAAACAGATGCAATTTTCTCTGAGATAGTGTTACAATTAGTAACAGATGATGGAGGAACAACTAAAGAAGCATTAGCGAACAACTCTCTGCGACAATCTTTCGGCCCAATTTCAATGCCATTTAAATCTGCATTGTCAACTTTAGTTCTCCCCGTTGCCTCCCCCAAGAGATCTTGTTTCCTTGACTTCTTGCTAATAGATCTCTTTCTGAAGACAACGTCTCCATCAACCTTTCCATTATCACTGCAGACCTCAGCAACAAAAGTGGCCTTCAGTTTTTTGCGGCTTGCATTACTTTTTCCCGCTGCATAATTTAGTACAGTATGGCAAACATGTCTAATAAATATAATGTCCATTCTGGTAACATTTGAGAAAACTCAGGAAAACTGAAATACCTTTGGAGACAGAAGCAACTTTCTCCGAGCTAGTGTTACAACTAATAACCGATGATGGAGGAACAACTAAAGTGGCATTAGTGAACAACTCTTTGCGACAATCTTTCAGCCCAATTTCCTTCTCACTTGAAGTCACACTGTCACCTTTAGTGTTCTCTGTTGCCTCTCCCGAGAGATCTTTTTTCTTTGACTTGTTTATAGAACTCTTTTCATAGCCAATGTCTCCACCGGGGAGAGGCTGCGATGAAGAGCCTGACTTTCTTTTAACCATCTTTTTCTTTCGGTAATATGTATATTTCCCCACTGCTGTAGGTACCTTAGGAAAACCATCCCCACTTTTGCTTAATGCATCTGGAGATTTATAACGTGTCTCATCACCCACTTTGCTTCTTGTAACCTGACAAAGCAAAAGTAGCATTCAAAAGAGCTTAACTCTTTACACTGAGGAAATTTAATCTCTAAATTTAGGGGAAGAATCGATTCTCTGAACTGAGGGGAAAAAATTAACTCAGTGAAATGAAAAAAAAAATTAACTCTTTGAACTGACAGTTTTAGAAAACCAACAATTGCCCTTACCGGAGAATCCTCTGATTTACTACATCTCCTCGCAGAAGACGAAGTTGTCAAAAAGTTTCTAATTATATCATCAACAAGAAAACTTTTCAACTCTCTCAGTGCTTTCTCATGTACCCTCTGCCGGCAATTTGACAGGGTTGCATACCATATTATTCTCAAAATAGAATCATCAGGCCTAGCAAGTCGAACTTTAGAAGTTTGTACAGGAACAGCTTCGCATTCAGGTGGTTGCAGCTCATCAGTCATTTCATTACTGGAGGCATTGTCTAAACCGGCAGACTTCTGAAATGCACTTGAAAACCAATCTGACACAGGAATCACATATGGATCAATAGAGTTCTGGTGCAATGATTTTTTGCGCGAGGAAGTATTCTGAATATCAACATGAGCTAAGTTTTCTGACACCAAAATGGCCTCAGAAGAATCATTTTGACTTGCACCGCCATTAAAAATATTTGGGTCCTCAGCAACCTGCAGAATAAAACTGTTCCTTGAGATGCTGAAGTTCATTATATTGCGGTAAGCATTGGCATCTCGAATTATACAGGGGAAACTTTATCAGGTAAGGGATTACTTCAACAAAGTCTCTCCACCACCTATGCACTTATAGGGGAGGGATAAAGTTTACACAGATCACAGCAAGTTCAAATATTCACCTTGATTATCACGCCATCTTTAAGCGAATCAACTTTTCCCATCACCTCTTCATGCAAAACGCTAGTGAAATAATCTTCCAAGGACATCTTTGCAGACAAGTGGAGTTCATCCAATACACTCTCAAGGATAGGTTGCATACGATCATCAGCTTCAGGGTCCGTTGCATGACTGGATCTCGACAACACCTTTTCATCATTAAAAGGTGATGAAACTGAAGGCAGATCCACTGTCATATTCTTCTCCTCAAACCCTGGAGGGAAATCAAGATCACAGCCGAAAGATTCTTGCTCCACTTGCAACTGCAAAGTCATAAGTCCGTCTGTAAGGAAGCACACACAACCACTGCAAATTGACAGGAAAAACAACAGCATAAAAAAACTTACAACTTCAGTAGAGAGCTCCACGGTGCAATCTTTTGATGACAAAACTGAAGGCAAATCCGCTGTCAAGTTCTTCTCCTCAAACCCTGGGAGGAAATCAAGATCACAGCCAAAAGATTCTTGCTCCACTTGCAACTGCAAAGATAAGTCAGTCTGTAAGGAAGCACACACAACCACTACAAATTGACAGGAAAAACAACAGCATAAAAAAGCTTACAACTTCAGTAGAGAGCTCCGCGGTGCGATCTTTTGATGACGAAACTGAAGGAATATCTGCTGTCATATTCTTCTCCTCAAACCCTGGGGGATAAGCAGGATCACAGCCAAAAGATTCTTCCTCCACTTGCAACTGCAAAGTCATAAGTCAATTTGTAAGGCAGCAACAACAGCCACTGCAAATTGACAGGAAAAACAACAGCATAGAAAACCTTACAACTTCAGTAGAAAGCTCCACGGTGCAATCTTTTGATGACGAAACTGAAGGCAAATCCACTGTCACATTCTTTTTCTCAAACCCTGGGGGAAAGGATTCTTCCTCCACTTGCAACTATAAAGTTATAGGTCTGTCAGTAAGACAGGATACGCAAGCACTGCAAAATGACCCCAAAAATCAGCATAAAAAGCTTACAACTTCAGTAGAAAGCTTTGTGGTGCAATTAGCATATGATATTGCTGGAATGTTCGATTCAACCATCAGACAAGGAGGTGACCATCGTTTTCTCTTCCTCCACGCAGATGAATACTCTGAAACATGGTCATAGAAGACAGCATTCCAGATATTTTGCATGCAAGAGTCAAATAATTTCCTGCAAACAACTGTATAAGAATCACAATAGTTCTCAAAGCTTCCAACAGATTTTGAGCTTCCTGAAGACTTCAAAGGGATTTCAGCAGCAGGAGATTTCCGGTTAAGAAGATTAGGAGCTTCTGCACTCATCTCAGGATCAATTAAGGCCTTACTGCCACCAAAACCTGCAGACTGTTCACATAAACGATAAGTAGCATGCAAGATTCGAAATTTCAATTCCACTCACTTCTATTTCATGCTTGAACGTTATTTACCATTCTGGTACCAGGAGATGACATCTTGACAGACTGATTAGTGACTTTCTTTTGATTAGTGACTTTCTTTTGATTAGTGGCTTTCTTGAGATCTTTCTTTTCAGAGATGCATTCTGAAATTGCATGGCTAACAATCTCATCGAGTAGAGTCCTACGGGCTGCTTTCATAATAACCATATGTAGCTGGGAGCATACTTCTTGAGAAATTTCGGATACAAAATCTTGTAAAGATGCAGTCTCATTCCCATCGGGATTAGACAAAAAGAGAGCTCCAGGGGTAGCCATAGTCCAACTACTAATCAAAGATTTCAAACTAAAGGGTCTATACTTATCAGCAACATGATGTATCTGCAAAAGTCAACATCAATGAGCAAGAAATAAGCACATACCACTTAGGTGTAGTATCACATAGCTTGAAAGAGTTGGACAATCTCCAATGAAAACAAGCAACGATGGGAAAAAAGGTCAAAATCCTCAAATCAACACAAAACCAGTTAAAAGAAAACTTAATTGGTGCTTAGTTACCATGGCTCTTCTATGGGAACAAAAACTTGAAGAAACTTGTAAAACTTAAAATAACCTACTAAATGAGGCAACTAGGTATTCATAGAGAAGTAAATGTACCCAAAAAAATCAAGTAGAACCCCTAATTAACACTGAAGCAATTAGTTCAGAAACCTAAGTAAAAATTAAAAGCAACTACTTAAAAGAGTAGAATTCTATGGTCATTATCTCTATGGTTGCAAATGACCGAACTCTTCGATTTTAAACTCATTAATAATTGGAACCATGAACTGTAGAACCTAAATTAATAGTTAAACTATATGAGGCTTAAACGAAGGGAAGCAAGTTGAAACTCATGGTATAATTAAAAAAGGGAAATAAAGTTAAACTGATGTGAAGATTGGTGAAGAAAAGAGGAAACTACTTCACAGAATTGCTTAGTTAATTTTGTAGATAGACCTTTCCAAGTTTTGACAAGACCATTAACCAAGCGACAAGCACAAAGAATGTAGGAAAATTATGCCAAATTCAAAATGGCAAGTTTGGAGGATATCGGAAGATGAGTGAGAATATAATCCTACAGATAAAATGGGAAAAGACTACGGGTTAAGTAAGGCCAAATTGACACAAGCCGGGAGGAAGAAAAAGACAACAAGAACAATAGAGATCCAACGAGCCCATACAGAAACAAGAACAGGATGCTTTTTGGAATATGCAAGAAAGTATGGTAATAGAACTTAGCTCAACAGAAATTCTGAGAATTCACCTTTACAGAAATGAAGCCTATTAAGCTCCCACTGTATGTACAATATTATCACAAACAAAAAGGCTCCATTTCCTAGGTTGTTCATAAAAATAATATATACGGCCACTCCCCACCTCCCCAAGTTTGCTTCTATAGTAAAAAAATTATATGCACTCATAAAAATACTTATATTCAGTCAAAAGAGTTCTCTCAGTTTTTAGACTTCGACTAAAACCCAGCCACATCTAATTTAAAAAAGTTAAGTGATCAGTAGCAGTGTAGCAGCTCAATCGAGGGATTCCACCCATCAAAACCGGGTAAACTGTTTTACATATGTTCAGTTTACATATAGCCTATAGCTCAGAAAATCCAATTGTACATCCAACATAATAAAACAAACATCTTCCAACAGAAAGGCTGGGATAGTAGGAGAAACAGCTGCACCATGTACTACAGAGCTAAATATAAGACCTAGAAAAATGCTACGGAAACACACACTCACAATCACTGAATCCACAATGTATCCATAATGACACCATGAATAAAGCTCCATAAGAGAGTGCGGTCCATGTTTCGTCCCTTCATGATCTTCAAAGAACCAACACGATTCTTCGTTGACCTATTTCACACACAACATTAAGCAAAGAAAGTCATAAGAAGGGAATCGAAATTGCAGAAAATACAAGAAGTCTATTTGTCCTCCATCAAAACAATAAAAGTCTGTTTGTCTCCTCCAGATTACATAATTACATTTGTTGCAATTTGTGAATAGCAAGTAATTATATTTTTGGTCTCTACGAGAGTCAATTTCTTTTTCTTTTTTTGGAGAAAGGTGACACCTCTGAGAGAGAGTAGAGACAAAGTTACACACAACGGCTTGAAGAAACAAGTAATTAAAAAGGTATCACCACAGAACAACACAAATCCTTAAATGTAAAAGAGAAAATACCGAAGAGGTAGACGGAGCAAATGTTCCGGTGGAGCCAGCGGTCGCCATCTGTTGGTTCGAGTAATGAGTTCCATGTTCAGCCACCGAGTTAGAATAGGGGGAAGTTGTTGGCAACTCCACTCCATTTCCTCCTGAATCTTTGGCAACTCCCATGAACTTATCCGTCGGTCCACTTGCACCAGAGGACGAAACCATTACATAAGCAAAGCCGGTCGCAACATGGTCAGGAAATTGATTGAAATACTTTAAGGGCACTGCATTCGAAATGGTCCCGTTTAAGACGGGATAAACGTGAAGTTCTTCCGGCAAAAAACCAGTAGACAGACCCTCATATAACTGTTCCTTTATGTAAGGACCACACATTTGACCCTGTTCATTGACATACATCCATCCAGTTGCAAGTACAGCTTGTGGATACACCACGCTACTCTTGTCAATCATTGAACTGCCACCGACATCACGAGGCGTTGAAACGTTCTCACTCTCTCCATTAGACTGGCAACTCATCTCAACACACAATGGTGAACCAAAATTTTGCAAGCAACTGATAATATCACACCAAACCAAAAAAAAACATAAGAATTAATAAAAGTATAAAACAAGAGTTAAAAGTGTCAAAAACACACCTAAATTATTCCGATTTTTTGAGTATCATACCTGAGCTATGAGGTGTGTTGAGATAAAAATTTAGTGATAGTACACATAGGAAACTCACCCAACTAATAGTTCATGTATGAAACTAAAAAAAACGGATATTTTAGCTGTGTTTATCACCCTTCACTCTATAAATAATTTGGTGTGTGAACACAAAACTAAAAAATACAAACTTCATTGAAAATAGACAATACCCAACAGTCAACTCCATTGTAGACACTACATCATCATGTTTTTCATCCTCAATAGTATCCATTGAAGTTACATCCATTCCCATCAAATCTAAAGACTTTAATCTCTTTCTTGAGTAAAACGGAGGATGATCCGTCTCTGTTTCACTGGGTTCATAGCAAAACATCGAAGACACCATAACTTTCAACAACAAAAAATCACCAACCCTGAAAAAAATGCAATCTTTTTTACACAAAATCAACCCCACAATCTAAAATTGAATAATTCCAAACATACATCGCAAATTAGAACTAAAAGCGAGATGGGTATGAAGAAAACCAACCTATTATAACTTTTGCTGATATGGGGTTGATGAAAACCGAAAAAATCCAAAGGATACCACTGCGATAACCCTACAGAGCAAATCTTGGATGTGTAGAACAAGAATTTCTTCTGGGTATTGATAAAATTGCATATAGAAGCAACCCTTTTAGGGAAAAACAAAAATTTTGTGTGAATTTGTCTGTGGAGGATTGGTAAAGAAGCAGTGAGAGAGAAGGGGGCAAAAGGGGGTGAAGAAGTTAAGGTAAGAGTAAAATAAAAATAAGAAAAGCAAATACTAAGAGATTTTTATTTATTTTTTAATAAATTCGGGATACGGAAAGGGGAAATGAATGAGAAAATTACAAGATCGGGAATTGAACCTGTTAAATGAACGGCTTATGGATCGTTTGAACATACTATATGAAATTAGATTATATGAATCTGAATTCTTGGTTGGACGTATAACATACATTTTTATATTGTATTTTTTGTTATAATATGAAAATCTCACAAGTCGTAAAAAATATCTTTTTTTTCATTTTTATATAATATTATCAAATGAGTGAATTATAGTTGATAGGAAAATTTCTATGTGTAACATGAACAAAATGAGGAGTATATGGTCATAAACATTGTACCTAAACAAAGTCATAACCTAACTTATGCACCAGTTTAACTCTATATATAAAATATACCACTTACCAAAAAAATAGATGCATAAGCATAAATGAGAATTAAATACTATTTACTCTATTTGAAATTCTTAAAGTAAGAGTTGGAGTAGAAATTGTTTGAAGGTACTTTTTATAATATAATATTTAAAATTTAAATGTATTTTCGTAATTACTATTTATGCGTTCTGTTTTTAAAAACTAGCAAAATCATCAAATTTGACTAATTTATCTTAAAATATGCAATCAAGTCTACTATAAGAGAGTAACATCTCAAAATAGATAGATACATAATGTTAGTATTAGATTCATGTACGAGCTACTACATATTATTACCATTTATTTTTCACTGTTGAAAATTTTAAAAGTCAAAGTTAAAGATGAATTTGTGTGATTATTTTTTTGCAAAGAATATTTAGTTGTTTGAATATACTTTTATTTAAAAAGAAACACCAAATAAAACTAAATGAATATAGGAAAAACAATTTTTTGAGTGTTCTCCAAATTTTAAATACAATTACGTTATATCTAATTTTTTTAATAATCAAATATCAATTTTCAAATAAAGTAAAAAAAATCGTAACCAAATAAATAATTATCGTGAACAAACTGGTTCCAATTGACTTCCAAAAATATAGGGAGAATTAGAACCGTAATGTGTTTACCCCATGGGGCAAGTCCAACCCAACCCGTTATTGGGGTAGGGTTGGGAAAGATTTTTTCAAGCACATTTAAAATTAGGGCTTATAAGCCCGGCCCATATAATCATTTGGCCCTTGAGGCTTGATTAGGGTCGGGCTGGGGTCTGGTCATGGACCAAACTATTTATTTGAAGGTAACCTACAACAATCTCACTAATATATGAGATAATTACTTAAATGCATGCTATGTTGTATATAACGAATCTTACCAAATTTTGATATGTCCAGATACATGTATATCGGGATATATGAACTCAAAATTAGGTTAATTTATTCTAGATACTCATACACTCTTGTTACAATCCGATTTTGAAAACTAAGGTTTCGAAACCATTTTCGCAACTTTGGCAATTTTTGTTAAGTTTTTGGAAAAATAACAATTTGGAAGTCGCCACTTAATTTTAGGAAAATTAAGAAACCGTTTTAAAGGAATTTTTGAAAGAAAACATTTTTAAATAAAATCAGAGTCGGGTAAGGATTCAATTAATTCTCTAAGGAAGGGTTTAGGCATCTTAGAGAATCCGCTAACACGTAGTTGATCGACGGATTTAAAAGTTGGGCTATTTTTATAAAGAAAACTTAAATTACTTGAAAAAATCTTATTTATTTATTATTATTATTTTTGTAAAGAAAAAAAAAGAGAAATCTTTGGACAATTGTACATTCGTATTATCCCAAATAATGAAATAATTTAAATGTTAAAGTGTCAAAATAAAATTTTAACTTAACCTTTTATCCGATTCAAGTTTTTGAGTCGAAAAATCAACACTATTCTTAAGAGCAGATTTAAAAGTCAAATACTAGCTATGAAAGAATATGAATAATTCTCAAGTTAGTCTTAAAGCTTAGTTTGCATTTGAATACTTGAATAAACAAGTAACGAAACATAAAAGACATTAGAAACCTCCAAAGGATTCATCTAAGTTAATTAAGAGTCAAATATCGCAGCAATACAATAAGAGAAATAAAATAAGCTAAAACTAGAAGGTACGAGAATAAAGCAAAATGAGAAAACTAGGCCTCAGGCCTAACTTTTAGCCAATTTGGCCACCGCAATCTGTTGCTGATAGTTGCTGCCACTGATGTATTTGGATTTGGACCCAAGAATTTTCATTTCAGCTTTCTTAAGTTGCTGCTTGCTGAAGCTCATTTATGTCAATTTGAACCCAAATACTTTCAATTCAGCTCATTTTGAGCTATTGTTGTTGTTGGCTTTTGGGTTTTAACCCAATAATACTAGCTTCTCTTTCACGACTTGGATGAGATTGACTGGTTCTGGGCAGCAAACCGGAACTACGAGTTTGGCGAAGGCGATTCCACGACCTCTTTCAACTTGAACGACCACAAAAGCCACAAAATTTTAAATTATTGAGCCAAGAATTCCCAATCCTTTAAAAGGATACTCTCAAGTCTCAAAAAAAATGTCCCATTGAACAATGAAGAGAGGGGCCTATTTATAAGGGGAAATGAGGAAGAAAAAGGGGTTCTGGATCAATGTGGGAGAATCCCAAATTCAAAAATTCTCCCACATTTGGGTCGGGTCTGGCAGTTATTTGGAGAATTGAGGTGGGCTCAAGTATGCTGGAAATTGGTTGTTGTTGATGTGAATTGGAGAGAAGTGGGCTGCTGAAATTTGTTGTAAAAGGGCCAAAATCTTGTATTCTAAAATGAGTTGAAGACATAGTAAGGGAAGGCTAGAATTGTAATTAAGAAAAAGGGTCAAATGATTGCAAACTTAGTCCATTTAAGTTAAAAACTTAATCAAATTGAGGTAATTAATTAATTCGGCTAGAACTTAAATGAAATGAATTAATATAATTAACTAAAGAACTTCTTAATTTTAACGAAATAAAATAATTAGCTTAATAAACTAATGACTCAAAATATAAACTACTAATTTAGATAAAATTAATTTAATAAAATATTCAAGTAAAACTAAAATCTTTTTGAGACGATTTCCGAATATTTATAAAATAAACTAAGTATGTAAAAACATATTTATTATCAAAAAATTTAAAAGCGACCAAAATTACTTCAAACACTTGAAAAATATTTTGAGCTTTATAAAAACTAATTATTTCAAATCGTTTGGAATTTAAGAAGCTCAAAAGTTAACTCTTATCATGGAAGGTCAAAATTCGGTGTCAACAACTCTTCAAGTGGATTCACATGTATGTAGGATACATAGACAAATCTCTCTCTCTCGCCTCCCTCCCATCTCGCTCGCCACTTTCTTATCTAGCTCATGTATCTCTGATACATCACACCATATACATGTATCTCGCGTATCTAGTATCCTAGATACATGCTAATCACACCAGATTTTTTTACTATTGTTAGTAAAACAACACCATTATTTGCAATATTTGGTTTGAAAATCTTCTCATATGTTATATAATTTTAAGTTTGAAAAAAAAAAAAAGGGCTAGCCCGCCCCATCCCTCAACCCTTCTAGAGTTGGGTTGAGTTGAGCATTTTCAGGCCCTTCCAAATAAAGGGTCGTCCGCCCTAACTCATCAAATTCCTTGTCCCGCGAGGCTTGGCCCGGATGGGGCTAAGCCAACCCTTTTTGACAACTCTAGGGAGAATCGAGTGGTGCAAAAAGGATAAAATTCATAATTATGTTATTCCGCATTTGAAAATGAGTATTATTAATTATTTTTAAAATTATTCAATTTCACTATTTGTATGAAAAATGATGGAATTAATTGTTAAAAATTGAGATAGCTTATAGTCTAAATTTTTTAACTCAGTGAAATATCTTTATTTATATTATTTCACATTCCAAAAATTTTGATGTTACTTTTTAGAGGAACGTTCACATATAGCCACTCAAAAATAGTCTAATTACTCTCTATAGCTATAGTTTGATAATTACAATTCATAGCTACATGTTATAGGGAGAAGAGAGGCGAGCGAGACTGGGAGAGAGAGGGAGAGAGGTGAATTGTATATGTATATCGGTTAGATAATTGTATATTATACATATGTATTTATATATATGACAAGCGAGATTGGGAGAGGGAGGAGAGAGGCGAGAGAGAGAGGGTAGAGAGTGGGAGAGAGGTGAATTGTATATGTATATTTGGTTAGATAATTGTATATTATACATATGCATCTGTATATATGGCAAGCGAGATTGGGAGAGGGAAGGGAAATGTGTAGCGACCCTAAAAATGAACTAGAGTAACTAGAGCTTAACGTGTGTTCGTTTGTGTTCATCTTGAGTTTTGATAGTGTTTGATGTTGTTCCGAACCATGGTTGAGGTGTTTAGGGGTTAGACGTCAAGGTACGACTCCCCAAGGACCACCCTAAGTGTCCTTGAGGAGGACTCTAAGTCTAAGCCCTAAGGAAAAACCATGGTTGACCAAAAGTGGCCAAACTACATCCATGACCTACGGCTCGTGGGTCGAACCACGGACAATAGTCTTGGTCCGTAGTTGCAGGCCCTGCAGGCTGACTCTCAGTCCCAAACCACAGACCCCATTGACGGGGCGTGGACCAGGCCACGGTCCGTGGTCTTGTGGGCGTGGAATGGACCTGCAAAAGCTGTAAGGGACACAACCAACTTATGGATGAGTTGGTAAATTCACCCCTAGTCCTAATTAATATATGGGTTATTATTTTAAGTGTTTTTAAGTATTTTAAAGGTATTAAAACATTTAAGAGGTGTTTTTGAATTCATTCTTCAAATTAAAAACTCCCAAAAACTTTCTCTCTCTAAAGTTCTCTCAAGTTCAAGGAAGAAGAAGGTGGAGAGCTAGGATTTCAAATTGAGAGTTTCCTTCCACCAAATTTCGTTGGGATTTCATCAATTGAGGTATGGTGGCTCTTCATCTATGACTCATCTTCATCCTAGAGTCAATTTCAAAGGATTTTACAATGTTTTCAAAAAGTGACTAAAAGCTTGTTTTTGAATTCTATCAAGGGTTCTTGCATGAAAATGATTTGAAACGTTTGGCTATGGATTAATTGATGTTTGTTTGTGGTTTTTGAATGAAATACTCCATGAACCCTTGTCTTCTACAAAACCCTAAAAATTTGTTATGAAATGGGTCTATTTCTATAAATTCAAAGTTGAGGAAATTATGCGTGTAAAGTGAATTGTATTGATATCTCTTGTGTTGTTTAATGTTTATTCATGATTAATTGTTGATAATGGGTGAATTAAGGGTGGTAAGCCTTATGGGTGAAGTATTGGTGATTGCTTGGATTTTGGTGATTTTGGTTATGACTTTGGATTATGGTAAGAAAGCTTGAACTCTCTTTATTGAATTGATTGTTGTTGGTAGGTTGAATCCACCTTTGGTAGAAGTGTTATATCTTATTCTTGTGTGGTATTATTGTGAATTGTAACCATGAAGGCATTGGCGAAGTTGTTGTATAATGTTGGAATATTGTATTATTGTGAATTGAGGCCATGAAGGGCATTATATGAGTGTTATTATATTGTTGTATTATTATACACATATGAGGCTATATGTAAAGTCCTATATGAAGCTATATGTAAAGTATTATATGAAGCTATATGTAAAGTTTGTGTGAAGCTATAATGTGAAGATGTTCTAATAGTATTAATGTGCTATTGTATAAAGTGTTATTATGCTAATGTGAAAGCATGTTTCTCTTGAAATGGTGATATGTGGTGATGATGGACTATGATGAGTCTTATAAGATGATGTTGTAGCTCATATGCTAGACTTGAGTATCTTGTCTTGTGTCATGAAAGCTTAATTATATATATATGTTTGGTTGGGCTATGACTTAGTAATGGAGCTCTTCCTATAAATGCTAAAAGAGGAATTCTAGGCCAAGACTTGAATTGGTAGACTTAAGCATAGTGCCTTTTTCATGAGTCTAGCTTTCCTGAGTAAATCTATAACCTTGAAGGATGGGCCTTAGGGTGATGTTCCCTTCTTAAGTGAAATGATAGACTTAGAGATGGATGGAGCCGGAACGGCATGAGAATCCTTATCTAAGAAAGTCAAATGAGCTATCCTTATGAACCTAGATTGGCTATGACTAAGAAATTGGGCCTTTCTTGGGAATAGGTACTATGAGTTGGTTGAACTAGAAAAGGAACCCTCTCTAGTACATATGTGATTGAATACTCTATGAAAACCAAGGCTAAGCACCGAGTAGATGTGGTTAGGATGGTGGCTTAGTTGAGCATGAGATTAGGCACAATGAACATCCTTAGACATCTCTTAAATCATGTGCCAACATGGGTTGCTTTTAGTTCTACCCTTGGCAAGTAGAACAACCTCCATGAAGTAGGATATACTCCGGATTCCATACCTTGCTAGTATGGTCTATGTTGGTTAAGGCTTATTTCCATTATATGGGATGTGCACTCTAGTATTGGATAGGTTCTACAACGTGTAGGTAGTAGTATGAGATGCTATCTACACACGACACGAGTAGGCTTAGAATTTACTAAAGTGAGTTCCCTAAGCCTTAGGGCTATTATGTAATTGTCCCGTATATGCTTGTGTGTCTCTTAAATGGTTTATAAAGAATGTTGACTTAGTATGTTATAATGTAATGATAAAACCCTTGTCTATGATAACTCTTAGGAACACTTAGGTGTATATGAAGAGGTTGTATGGGCGGTCACTTCATTATTCACTTAAGTGTGGCTTAGGGTGACTTGAGATAGAGGCTTAAATGGTAATGAATGACTTACTTTGCTATCTTGTTTAAGTATTGTACACTTGTGTTAATTGAGTTGTAAATTATGTGAATATGGTCTTATTTGTGAATGGTGACTTGAAATGTGGGTTTATGCTTGTGGTTGTAAAGGTTTGTTAAAGAAGGTCTTAAAATCATACATTCCTTGTAAATGTCCGTTGTGCTTGTTTTCTTGCATAGTCATCATACTTAGTACTTATTGTACTAATTTCATATTTCTATATTGTTACAAGTGTAGGTGGTGGAAAGTGGGGAGATCTTTTGAGGAAGCTTGGGATATTGACTCTTCTCAAGAAACTTGGTATGTCCTCATATATTCGAGGACATAGTTGTTACATTTCTAGTATTTCCACTTAGACATTGTATAAGACTTATATTTTTGTTGTAAAGGGGCTGTATCCCTAAGATGTTCTATTCGTGTCTAAGATGGTACATGAGACTTAGAAATTCTACTTCGTTACATTTGAAAGATTTTATGAGTATTTTGGATTTGTTTTAAAAAGTGTTTTTATTTCTTATGGTTTTTATTACCGAATGCGATGATTGATTGCTAAGGACTAGTATTAGACCTCCAAGAGGTCGAGTACGCATGTTACGACTTGGGGGTGCTCTCGGGTCGTGACAAAAGGCGAGCGAGATTGGGAGAGGGAGGAGAGAGGCGAGCGAGAGAGGGGAGAGAGTGCGAGAGAGGTGAATTGTATATGTATATCAGTTAGATAATTGTATATTATACATATGTATCTGTATATTCTGGCGAATTATACATATATAAACGTGGCTAATTATACAAACTCGAAGTCAGCCCACATAATTAATGTATAATGTTAGTCGCGAGTGATAATTATAGCAAACTATATCTATGATGAGTAATTAAATAATATAAGTTTGCTTAACCACATAACTTTCCCAACTTTTTATAATACATTGGAAGGTTATTTTATAATAACCCATGAATATTTTGGATTGAATTATTCCTATTAGACGTGCTAAATTGTCAATTTATTGTGAGGAACTAATATTGACTTGTATATATTGATGTGACTATTAGCTTTTGTTGGAGATGAGTGGTTTATTTTTATTTTTATTTTTTAAATTTTGTTTTTTTTGATAATTGATGAACTCTGACTATGTAAGTGAATGTTAATTTTTTTTTTTAAAAAACAATGTAAGTGAATGTGATTATGACATAAAGGTCAAAACATAGTTGTGTGAGCTTTAAAATAAAATATCTAGAATTTTTTTTTTTCATTCGATGTTTAATATTTATTCTGAATTCAATTAATTTGAATTGTCACATAGTGATTTCACTTTAAAAGTAAAGCTTTTTACTAAAAAAGGATTTCATGATGTAAATTTAAGATTTTTAATTAAGAATTAAAATGCACTTATCATTATTTAACAAGTTTAATGATCTATAATAATAACAAATAATTAGCTTACTACTTTCAATAAACTTTATTAAATATTCATCTTAAATTATTAATTTTGAAGAACTTTCTTTGGTGGGATCGGAACTCACCCAAAAAGTAGATTTTTTTTATTTTATTTTATAGTTGAACACCATTTTTTTTAAAAATAAATAGAAATAAGTTGGCAGCAATCCTTTGTGTAATTATGAAGTACTTACCGTATAATTTTTATTTATTTTAATTTTTATGATATTTAAATTTGTATTAAAATCTGATCAAATTTTATATTACAGAGTCCATTTTAAAAAAAGGAAAAATTACTTGGATGGGTGCCTTTTAATAAATAATTACTGATTTTAGCGATACTTTTTATTTATTACCATTTATAGCAATAATATGTTAAATCTGCAATATGTATTAAAAGTGAATTAAGTATGCAATATATATGTATTATAATTATTTTTAAAAATATATTATGCTTATTTGGTAAGAA